>JAGTTF010000350.1:0-13558 GCA_019095985.1 Streblospio benedicti
GACCCATACAATGAAACAAACACACAACTAGACAAAATTTTAATAACCTTATTTGGATAAAGAAAAAAGGTTTATCTATTTGCTAGGCTATTGTTGGTTTCATAGCTGGTGTAGATATCACTCTCACATTTATAAGACTACCAACCTCTAGAATTTCAGCATTATGAAACTCACCCACAATTATCTGTCTACAATGCCACCATTAGGCCATAACCTGCACCAATCCAGTCCGTCCTCAATTTATCTACTATAGTGCTTGGCTTCTTATCTTTGATGAAAACAGATACAGTTACTTGGATATCACATATTTGGAGATAGGAACCTTTGCATGAATCATCCATTTCAATGTACCGTATTTTCTAGAATACCCGCCTAGCCTCGATTAAACACATGGGTGTAGAAGCTATATTATTCTACTTTTTAATGCTTTTTCGGCCTTGAATAAGCGCCTGTTTGAATAGGAGCTGGGTGAATAGCATGTTTTAAATTAATAAGCGCCGGGCGGCTATTCGAGAAAATATCACAAGTAATCAGTAAGAGTTGACAAGATTTACGGACTGGAGTAGTGACAAGGACCCCGTATCAGTAACAAGTGGTGACAAGTCGGACGGACATTCTAACGTCAGAAGTTGTCCATAAGAGTTGAGAAGTTATCTATAAAAGTTCACAAGTAATCAGTAAGAGTTGACAAGATTTACGGACTGGAGTAGTGACAAGGACCCCGTATCAGTAACAAGTGGTGAGAAGTCGGACGGACATTTTAACGTCAGAAGTCGGACATAAGAGTTGACAAGTTTTACGGACAATGGAGCAACAAGGACCCGGTATCAGTTCTAAAAAAAACCGTTAAAAACCGTTGCCCGTTCGGTGCATTTTATGGACAACTAAGCACACATCGCCAATGGTTTTTTTTTTTTCAACAAGGTCGTTCTGTACTGATACGAACGTCAGAAGTTTCAAGGTCCTTGTTGCGGGCATGCGTGACCACAAGAACCCTATTTCAACAAGGACTTCAGGGCTGTCCATATTTGGGCCCATTATTAGGTCCATTTTACTAGTATTCAATACATTTTAGCCAGCATGGAAAATTCACTATCATAAGGCAGCAACATTAGTCTAGCCTGGTGCTGTTAGCTGCTGCAATATGAATGATTATGCAATATGTATGATTAAAACACTGGTTTCCCCCACTGGGGGCGCTTTTTATGAATCTAGTAATATAAGGCCATTATATCTATTCAAAATCAACTAGATTGGCAAAGTTAAATCTGTGTTTGATCCTAGATTTAAGAAATTTTTAATTCTACCAATGTATGCAGAATCCTCTTCTATTATACTAAATAGTAATATTTCAGTGCAGAATTCATTGCAATCACATCTAGATGCACCTAGCACACAACCTAGCTTACTTATGATTAAATCTCCCCGGACGAAGTCTGAAGGGGGATTTCTTGCTTTGCTTCTGTCTGTGCGTCCGTCCAAAATAAACAGGCTGATAACTCGAAGACTACTTGAGCTTGCAAATTGAATATGTCTTGTTTGATGAAAAGGTACCTCTCAAAAATTTTTCTTTGGCCTACTTTTGGCGAACTTACGAGTGTTATGCAATAAAGTTTGTTACCACGCTACAGGGAGAAGTATTTGACCTATGGTCACCAAACTTCATATTTAGCTTCGTCGTACTACACTCCAAAGCTGATTAGATTTTGGTGTACTTTGACCTACTTTTGATGAAGTTACAACGTGTTTTTAAAAACAAATTATTACGTAATTTTGTTTTTCTGTCTCCTGGGAACAGTTTATGACTTATCATCACCAAACTTGACATTTGGTATGTCTATATCACTCTCCTCACGTGATTTGATATTGGTGTACTTTGGCCTACTTTTGAAATTTTTTGGAATATTTGAGTAAAACTATTGTTACCACTGCACTGGTAAAATTATTTCACCTATGGTCATTAAACTTTACAGTTAAGTTCACTATACTAGTCTCCACAGTTGAATTGATGTTGGTGTACTTTGGCTTACTTTTTACGAACTTATGAGCATTACATAATAAACCTTGTTACCACTCTACAGGGAGAAGTATTTGACCTATGGTCACCAAACTTCATATCTAGCTTTGTTGTACCACTCTCCAGAGCTGATTAGATTTTGATGTACTTTGGCCTACTTATGATGAAATTACGATGTATTTTAAGAACAAATTATTACGAATTTGTGTTTATTTATCTCATGGGAAGACTTTATTACCTATCATCACCAAATTTAACATTTTATAGGACTATATCACTCTCCTCACATGATTTGATATTTGAGTACTTGGCCTACTTTTCAAAAATGGCCTGATCGGGGAAGGGGAGATTTACGGCGTTCCCGACGACTACTTGTTTTATTTAGAAGAAGCAAAATTCTACATTATATAATTTTGAAGGCATTCATGTATACTACAGACATTATAAAACTGTTTAGTATTAATGAACACAATGAAATATACCTTCACATTGAGCATACTCTAGTATTTAACAGACCATGTTAGAGTCCAATGTTGAGTTGGATAATTGTGTGGTCAATCAATAAAAAGCAATTGAGATTTAATTGCAACGAATTTTGCATTGAAATATTACTATTTAGTATTATAGAAGAGGATTCTGCATACATTTGTAGAATTAAAAATTTCTTAAACCTACTGATATGATTTCACAATGGCATGATTAATGTGGCCTGTCGAAAACTGTCACGTGTTGAAAACTGTAGTAGTTGCTCTAGTTGAATAATACACTGACAGCATTCTTTGTCCAACATTGTCCAACAAATGAATGTGAAGATTTTAGTAAATATTTTTCGTTGCACTTTTATCTTATTCAGATTCCGGCTGCGTGGTTAAGTCTGTTTGATGTTATATTCCTAATAATCCTGTTGCCATGCTTCGACCGCATCGTCTACCCTTGGCTTGATAAACGTGGATATAATTTAAATCTGCGTGCACGTATCATTCTTGGCATGGTATTTTCCATGGTGGCTGTGGCAGTTGCTGGGGGTGTGGAAACGTGGAGACTGTCTGATTATCGGAGAAATCATACTCATACTCAAAAGATAGGTATGTGTTAGTTATGATTGATATAAATCAATGAAAATTGACTTAGATTTTGGATAAAAGTTATTATTTCATTATTTCGGATCTTTATTCCAGTGTTTTATACACTGGCTAGGACCCAATTAATTGCGTCATACCGTCCGTTCGTCCTTCCGTCCGTCCGGCCCTACCGCAGGTTCTTCTCACCTTCGGTATCAGTAGAGAACAGCCATGTCACCTCTTTTTGCAATGTCACCTCAACTTGAGAAACACAGGGGCTTAAAACATCCCAAATCGTCCAAAACCCCCGAAAAGTCAATAATCTTGACTAAGGTGAGTGGCCAAAAGTCGGACAGATATCTGTAGTCCGTCCATCAAAATAATTTCCCGTGAGCAGATTTAATGCAATTCACATGGCCCTGTGTTTACGCATCTGAATTTGAACTTGCCGCGCCGCAGAAGGAACAATCTCTTATTGGCTAATCAAGTCACGTGACATTGATTGACACAAGTGGTTTCAGTATCCGCCGTTAGTGGCGCCACCCAGTCATTTCGTTTTGCGCCGCTAGGGGCGCCACCATTTTTCGTCATGCGGCCTCCATTTGTTCACAAGGATCGGATTCAGTTGAGTTCACAAGACGGACAAAGAATTTCTGCGTTGCGCTGCTTAAAGGTTGGTTTGTTTAAATTTCTTACCCATATAAATACGATTGACAACCCAAGTTTGTGTTATGTTTGCATTTCAAATTATTTGTAATATACCAGAAACGATGACATGGGAACTGTGATGAAAATGGTACCAATGAAATCTTCCCTGTAAATTTTGTTGGTTAATTTCTCATCTTATACGTGAGCTAAAAAGTATTTATAATCTATAGATGAAACATCTATAGATGATCTCTGGATATATGCGTTTTCAACGGCAACTGTTTATGTTCATTTTAGTAGGACTTATTGTGATGGACATCATCAAACCCGCATTGTACTGTCTACATATGACATTTAAATTAACTCGTGAGTATTTGGAAGCTCTGTAAATGCATAATTAGTAAAATATTACATAGCATTGATAATTGTTGCAGACGATTACCCCTAAATATATATAATATATTTGGTTAAAACGGCACTCTGTCCGTGCCCCCCCCCCCCCATGTTTTTTTCCCACGTTTTAATGTCTTGGCCGTCCGTGGAAATTTCCAAATCAAAGATTCCCACTGGTTAGCGGTTTTTACAGTTCGGGGTCATCTTTGTGCATACTATAGCTTATTCTCGTTTGAAATCTATCCTGCTGATAATATAATTTCATTTGTTTTCCTTTGGCAATTTTAAGATCTGAAAAGAGCGACATTAGTAAATATCTTTAAAAATAACAGACGTCTTTTTACATTATTTGGTGTAGCGCAAATGTAGGTCACAGTGACTCACTTGGACAAATTTCTCACTCTCATGCTGTGAGTTCCCACGGTAATAATAGCCTGGATGTAGTGAACATCGACCAAGTTGATGTACATTTGAACGCCATTTGAACTTGTTTTTTTCTTGTGAATATTGTGCGACTAAATTTATTCCAGATAAAATAATGTTGAAATTATTTAATTAAAGATTTTTTATTGGAAATAGTTTAAATGTAAAATAGTACGTTGGTTGGATGGACAATGGATTTATGATGTAATTTGTCGAACTTGTGGACTTTTATATTGGATTTGTTCCATTGTGTAATTTTATTTGCGGAGACCAGAGAATAACCATGAATATTATTGTTACTTACTTTTAAATGTATACATGGTCTTGCCCCATCATATTTATCTGGTCTGATTACTGTGTACAAGCCAGTCAGAGAACTAAGATCTCAAAATAAAGTTACCTTACGTAGGTGTAACTCCACAAACAATAGCTATGGATATCGTGCTTTCCAAACTTGTGCACCACAGCTTTGGAATGAACTACCTCATGACATTCAAATTTGTGATAATGTGAATAATTTCGAATCTAATCAAAACTCATCTTTTTAGGATTGCCTTTGATTAATTAATGTTTTTATATTATGTTGATATTATGATAATTATGTTTTGTCAAATTATGCTTGTTGTGTATCTGTTTTTATCTGTTTTTATGATTCTTATTATCCTGTGATAGTATTTTATATAATTGCTAATTGATTTTACATAATCTAAATTATGTCGCATATTTTTAAATGTTCATCGCATTGGGCTGTTGATTTACAGGAAATGCCCTTTATAAATAAATATTAGGAAGTGGCTAGGGAGCCGACGTCGGCTCCTTAGCCAACCCACTGTGGGTAGGCTAGGGAGCTGACATTTGTCGGCTCCCTAGCCTACCCTCAGTGTGTAAGCTAGGGAGCCGACGGAAATATCTATAATACTAGTGTAACAGCTTACCACTTTATAAGACATATACGAAGATAAGATTTTCCCGTTATCCTATAATAAACGTTTTGGTTACAACATAGACAACCACTTTTTATGCATACATGATATTCGCATAAAACATTAAAGGTGGTTATGTTGAGATGCTAAATTGAGTATGCCTAATAAATTTATTTCAATTAAATTGTACTTCGTACATATTTATATGTCAGAAGTATTCATATCTTTGAATTAAATCACTAAGCATACATTTTTGTGTATTAGCTTACCCCTTTAATAAGAAATATATGATGATTATATCATCTTGTTATCCTATATTGAATGATTATATTATCCTGTTATCCTATATTGAATGATAGAGTTTCATCATATTAGGTATATGTATGTATTACGTGATATTTGCTCAAAACTATGATTTTCACAATAGTTACTGATAAAAGATGATTAAGTGAGCCTAATAATTTGAATATGTATTCCTAAGATATTTCTTTGAATGAAATTGTACTTAGTAGCTAAGTATATGTCTGAAGTACATGTATTCATATAATTAATTCAAGGACTATGCATACATTGTTTTGTCCACTGTAACTAAATTGAATAGTTAGGTGAATGTCTTAACCAGTTGACCAATCAGGTTATTTGTTTGCTTAGAATGATTTATTTACTGGGAATTTAAGGAGTGTTGCAAGAAGTGTCAGTTCAGTTGTTAAAAAAGACATGTTTATCTTCTTAATACTTCATTGAATATTGACATTCAAAAATCATTACATACAAACATTCCATATTTCAAATGATACTTATAATAAATAAAGTTAATCTTGTTCATACTAATACATGGATGTAACTGTGAATTAAACTTTTAATAATATGATATTGCTAAGCAATTTCATAATATTTTTTTCTTTTCTCTTAAAATCAACATTTTCTTCATCCATGCAGGCATATGTCAGCACATTTTCCTCATATATCATTCCTCATTCCATTATGCTACCTGTTAACACATTCTCAACATAACCATACAGCTTTCTTGCAGAAAGGTGTTTGCCTACTTAATTTTGATTGTTTTCTTGGGAGTCCTACTTACAACACTTGATAAGTTCCCAGCAATTAAAATGTTCTAGGCAAACAAATAACCTAATTGATTAACTAGTTAAGACATTCATGAACCTAAGTGACCTTTAATCAATTTAGTTACAAAGGACAAAACAAAATGTATGCATAATGCTTGAATTCAACTACATGTATATGAATACTTCTGACATAAACTTATTAACTAAGTACAATTTCATTGAAAGAAAGTAATAGTATTAGTCAAATTAGGTGGGTTGGCTAGGGAGCCGACGTCGGCTCCCTAGCCACTTCCTAAATATTATTATTATTATTACAAGTTAGTGCAAAGAACTATTTATATATGGGCAAAGCCATCACTAATCAATTAGACAGTGCATATTAGCCCTTTGGCTTAAAGCCTTTCTACAATCAATGCACTAGAAATTTTAATATTAGACAGCTATTGAAAAAAATGCGTTTTGTTGTTTAACGCTCAATCAAGGAGTTAAGTGTTCTCAACCTTTTATATTTGTTATAACATTATCGTTTTGAAGCTGTAAAGTGCTTTAGTAGAGCCAATTGAAGCCTTTACAACCAAGTATTATTTATGAAATAAAAATAGTGGAAGCAACATCACACAAGCAATTTAATTAAATCTCCCCGGACGAAGTCCGAGGGGAGATTTCTAGCTTTAGTGCTGTCCGTCCGTCCACGTCCACATGCTTAAAAGCTTATAACTTGAACACCATGAGAGCTATTGCTTTGAAAATTAAATATGTTTAGTTTGAGGACAATCGTATGTCTCAAAAATTTTTGTTTATACTTTGGCCTACTTTTGACGAACTTATGACCTTCGGTACAAATATCTTGTTACCGCACTTTAGGGAGAAGTATTTGGCCGATTGTCGCCATCCTTCATATGTAGCTTCGATGTACTACTCTCCAGACCTGATTAGATTTTGGTGTACTTTGACCTACTTTTGATGAAGTTACGATGTGTTTAAAAAAAAATATTATTACGTAATTGTGTTTATCTGCCTTCTGGGAACAGTTTATGACTTATCATCACCAAACTTGACATTTGGTATGTCTATATCACTCTCCTCACGTGATTTGATATTGGTGTACTTTGGCCTTTTTTTGAACTTGCGAGCGTTACGTAATAAACCTTGTTAACACTCTACAGGGAGAAGTATTTGACCTATGGTCACCAAACTTCATATTTAGCTTCGTTGTACCACTCTCTAGAGCTGATCAGATTTTGGTGTACTTTGGCCTACTTTTGATGAAGTTACGATGTGTTTTTAAAAACAAATTATTACGTAATTGTGTTTATCTGTCTTGTGGGAACAGTTTATGACTTATCATCACCAAACTTGACATTTGGTATGTCCATATCACTCTCCTCACGTGATTTGATATTGGTGTACTTTGGCCTACTTTTGAACTTACGAGCGTTACATAATAAACCTTGTAACTCTTTTTTGCCATGTGGAGTAATGCAACAAGGACATGGGCTTAAAACGTCAGAAATCGTCCAAAACCCCCGAAAAATCAATAATCTGGCCTAGCTCCACAAGTCCCCCGAACGGACATCCGTCCGTTGTCCATCCATAATATTAAAAGACCATACACGATTTTAATCGAAATCACATGGCCCCATGTTTACATATTTGAATTTAAAAGTATGACGTCAACATCTTCTATGGTCTCCTATTGGCTAATGAAGTCACGTGACACCGCATTCAAAAATATTGGTTTCACATTTCACCGCTAGACGGCGCCACCTCCATCAAGGTTGGGCGATCTTATATCCGGACAGCACATTTTCAGGCAGCCATATTGTTGCAACAAAATGGATTAGATTATTTTTAATAGAATCAATATTTGTGCAGCGAACGATAAAGGTTGGTTTGTTTTAATTTATTACCCATATCAATGTGATCGATAACCTAAGTTTGTGTTATGATTCCATTTCAAATTATTGTTAATATGCCAGAAATGCGTGGACAACTTGGACAACAACGTCAGAAGTACCCCAGGTAGGGCCGGAAGCCTCGTTAAAAGGCGTGTCCTGTGTAGAGGACAGTCATCCCTCTGCACGTAAAAGAACTCACCTAGTTTGAAAACTATAGCTAGTGTGATCCCTCCAGTACACCCCTGGCTCAGTTGGTTACCTAACCTGCCAAACAGACAAGGACCACATTGGAAATAAGCATTACATATATATGTACGCTTTCATGTGCTATCCTAGGAACATTAGTTCCTGAAGAGCTAAAACAATATAGAGATAAAACATCTATAGATGATCTCTGGAAATATGCCTATGCAACTACATCTGGTATGTTCATTATAAGATTTTAGGACTTAATTGGGTTTTCATATGATCAATTATGAAACGGTGGTCTTATCGAATCTGCCTATTTCATGTGAAAACTCTGTAAAATGCATGATTTTAAAAATATTACATAGCATTGATAATTGAGCGACCTTAGTAAACATATTTAAAAAGTAAAACGCAATAAAAATTTAAAATGAAACGTTTATCACTAGTCCAAATATTTTCCCACGCTAATAAATATGTCAAATTCAGGTCAGATGTACCATGGCCCCCATAAATTGTCGTGGTCCAATAAAAACTGGTTAAGAAATCTTTATCGGCGGATGCGTCTAAATTTATTCGCAATTACCTATAAGGTTGTAAATGTTTAATTAAAGATTTTTTATTGGAAATAGTTTCTGAATAGATGTGAATAAATATAAAATTTACGTTGGTTGAATGGACAATATTTTCCTAACAAAGTTTCTTCTGACATTTTTATAACAACCACCATATGAACTTTTTTTCCATATCACCTCAATTTGTTTTTGTGGAGCTAAATCTGATTCACATAATCGTCCTCTACAGATGAGTGGCACTTGTATACACCCTATCTATATTAGGTTAGCATAGACAAGTTTCTTTGAAACAATCGATGGGTAGCATGTAGTTTTCAAGGGCTGAAACCATGAAATAGTTATGTCTATAACACATTTTAATCACCCCAGTTCTGTGGCAATTGTATATACAAATGTTAATGAACCAAGTGATGTACCCCTGGTTTTACTGGGTGATATTAATAGTAGGGATCAAATGTCTACACTTGCTGGCAGTAAAAAAAAAGCTTACTAATGAATAGAATCTTTAGTCATTCTAACAACCTGTTGAGTGTTCTAACATTGAGTGCATTGTATATCATGACATAGGTCAATATTTCTCTGTAGCTCTTTGTTTAAGCATTTTGTTTAAGCATTTATCTACTATACATGGTACAAGACCTTGTTCTCTCAGACAGAAAATGTTAGTGTAGCCATACCACAAAAAGCTCATGATGGCCACTTCTCTGTTGTACTTTATATAAAAAAATAAGCAGTCCAAAGCAATTAGCACTGGCCACTCAGAAGCATAATGGTCGGTGCAAGTATTGATGAAGTGAGTGTGAATCGCAGACAATCACAGGTGGTGACTCAGTGAGGGTGCAACAGGCATGTAAGGCAGGGGATGAGTAATATCTGCGTGATGGCTGCCACAGGGGTAGGCTGTATTAGGCTGTTGGAATTGGTGATTTTCAAATATGGGAATTCTTCGTGATGATGGTTTAATATAATGGGCACTTATTTGAATGTAGTTTAGAAAAGTTGAAATTGGGCATGAAATTATGAAATTATGCATGTAAATACCATTTGGTGCAGCATAGAATTTGTCTCGTACTGTATAGGACGTTTCTCACTAAAACCCTCTAAATTCCAGTCCACAGGAATTTAGGGGGTATTAGAGGGTTTTACAGGGTATTACAGGATTTGAAAATATAATGTATGCAGGAGGCGGAGTCTTTCCTTATATGGTAATATGTTATGGTTGACTAGTTTTCTAAGGTGGACATACATGTATGCATGCATGAAATTCTTGTGCATCACTTCCAAAGTTAACACTTTAGAGGCCAAAGTTCATAAAGCTTATTAGTGGCTGTGGATAAGTGTTTTGATGGCGGCAGCAAAAGGTCTTATGGCGGCGGCAGGCTTTTTTGAGTTTCAAAAATGAATAAGACACTGGGTTGACAGTATAGAATCTTCCATGCAAATTCCACTTAGATATAGTTCATATGCATTTGTAATATGATGCTTCAATAGACGGAGTTGAAAAAAACAACACCAAAAGAAAACATGAAATCAGTGATCATAAATAATTATTTGTAACTTATGGTCAGTCCCTTTCACAATAGTATTACAAACACTTTCGCATACGGGAGCAAGACCAATGACATAACTCGCATGACTTGTCTATTCTGTTTGTAAAAATTATGTTTTAAATGGTTGATATAGCAATCAAGTGTAAAGAGCTGTAGAAACGATGATGGGTGCAGTATGATCTTGGCTGGGTTCGAACCCCCAACCTTTCTTACATTTTTGAGAATTCTGTTGTGCATATGCAAGGCCAACTACATCTTGCCATAGCAAGGTAACATCTATCAAGTATTATAGATAGATGTGTAGTTCTGAAGAACCCCTGAATTGGTGAAGATGGGCCAACTATTGAACTGTGTGTACAGAAAGGCCATTGAGTAATAAAAAAAGTCATAAACCATATAGATAGATAGTAAATTGCTAAACTAATATTAATTAATAATACTGGTAGACTGGACTCTGATTTGCAGTGGGCAAGAAAATCCTTCTAGTTACTTTTTTCAGTTTATACTTTGTATGCGATTTGTTTGATTCAATTTGACTGCTTATCTCTTTGCAGTGAAGGTAAAACGAGTTTTGTTATAAGACTAATTTTGTTACATGGTGAAAACAGTAGTTTATGATAAGTGTTTAAAATGTGAAAATATAATATGATTTTGGTGAATATTTGAAATGTCATTCATCATCCAGCATGCTTATTGATTTTGTCTGTGTATGCTTCTGAAGTGTGAAAGGATTAATTAGTATAACACTTGCTAAAAGGTACATCTATTTTTATCATCTGTGTGTTGAGATATTATCCAAATACATGAAACATACCAACCTGTACATGATTATAAAGTTAACAGTTATTGTACTCGCAACCACAATTGTGTTGTCTTACCCTAAAATTAAAATGTATTGAGCACATAACCTTTTTATTAATCTTGCAGTTTGGTTCTAAGTTATTCCCATTATTTAGAATGCCGGTTTGTGGGTATAAATTTAGAACTACAGTGTCAAATATAGAATAATTTGATTATTATATGGTAGCCAAGTAGTAAAGCAAGCGACAAAAGTTGTTGTCAATTACTTATCAATCATGAGCCTGTGGTTGTAAAGGGTACATGGTTTTGATAAAGTAAACATAATCTACACATCCGATGTTGTAGCTCACCATGAAACAGAGCTGTAGAAACGATGATGGGTGCATTATAAAATGGCCAAAGTGAAGTGAAAATACAACAAAATTTTATATAAATTTCCTCCACCCTGTTGAGGTCTGATGTCTGTCCTGTGGCTATAAATTTTATTTTGACATTCCTTAACCCTCTGGACGCCATCTGTCGACAAAAAAGTCGACACAGAAATTACGTCTATCGCCAACAGTCGACAAAAAACAGAATTCAAAAACAGTTTTGACTGGCATATTCGTAGTTAAATACTCGTGGTTCAAGTCTCAAATTCCGGTCTGTCAACAACAACAACATTACCTTGACATTTCAATATATTTCTAGAAGGAAATAAGCAGTATAGTGTTAATATTTTAATTCTATTCGTGACAACGAATATTTGACAACCTAGCACGCATTTTCTGCTTCAATTTTGAGTCCTGAAATACTCTTATTTACGTTCGCAAAACCATAGCTTGTCATACATTGCTGGAAACGTGAAGGAACCAGCTTTGCTTTGAGGCCCAACATGAAATGTGAAACTAGACTTCAAGTTCATATCGAAACATTGAATTTTCAGCCTTGAAAGCGGTTTTCTTAGGTTCAATCGCCAGCATAACAATTTGGACAAGTGCTAAATGATGCAATAAGCCTTTATCAAGAGCGCTCTTACAAATCTATTGCAGCGCGCACAAGCAGCAGCGCGCGCTGCGCAAGGCTGATTAGTCTAATATCCCGGAAATCGGTAAGATTGTGACAAAATAGAAATTTTTGAAGAAGAATTATCATATTATTCGTCATCTACGCCTCATCTTATTGTATCTTGGATTCCGGATCACAAATAAAGCGTTTGGCAAACTACCAAATAAGTGTGGACGTTGGATATCGAGTATTTCTATCAAATGGGATGATGTCTTTGTCGGGTGATAGAATGATCCCTGTCAAAGACCCACGAATATAAAGAAATCAAGTTTGAACACGTTTTTGGTGCGTATTATTGTAAGTAAAAATATATTATTATGAAATAGGGATGGTTTATGGTGTTTTTTGTGTCTATCCTGGATAAAAAGTCGCTGCACTTAAAATTTCTACTGATACTACGACATTTAAAATCAACCACGCAAGCTGTCAAATGAATGGACGATTACTGAAATTGTCAAAATGTTACTTGATACTGTATATATCTTTATTTATAATGGTGAAAATAAGAAACTAGACCGTCTCCTGAATGTGTAGTGTAAATGTGAAAATGTTCTGATGAAAAACATAAGAGCTACAAAGGATCATATTTCGACTATAACAATTGAAGCCCCCCACTGTGAATAACACGTCATTTAAAAAATGCGTGTCTGCCCATGGTGGGGGGTCATGAAATTTACAATTTCTTGTTTCTTCTTTTCGCTACAGATGGTACATACCAAATTTGGTTAAGATTGGCTCAGCAGTTCTTGACACAAACTGCTTATTTTGCTAATATTTGTTGAAGCTCAGGTGACTGTTAAGGCCCGTGGGCCTTTTTCTTTTTTAATAGTGCGAGAATTAGAAAATATGATTTACTTTCAGAACGCTTGAGCAAACGTCAACACTACTTGGAATGTTTTAATCGGGACTTGGAGCTCTGCATGAAGAATTGTTCTGACCGCGCATAGATGGTTTTGAAAGAGAGCC
>JAGTTF010000351.1:0-16763 GCA_019095985.1 Streblospio benedicti
CTTGATTTTCGTGACAGCACATCCATTTCAACTGCCAATAGATTCTTCAGAGTAGATTTTCCCTTGCATATTCTTATTTCTGCATTATCAAAAATACAGTGGTAGGAGCTTGCTTGGCAGAACAGTGAGAGTAGAATTGAAAACATTATTGATGTTGGCACAGGTGGCGATTATAAGCAAACACACCATTAATTAAATCTGTCTCTTGAGCTTGCTTGAAGGTCAAATTGGCGGTCATTTTGAAAAACAAGTAGCGTGGGTGAGGTAATTTTTGTGGTAATTTTCATGACTATATGCTAATCTTTATATGCAACAAAAATGATAAAAATAATTATCATCTGAAAAAATGTTACTGGTATGATGTTGCAGATAATCTACTTGAAGATGATTGGCAACTTTTATGAATATAGTATAGTGATATGGCAGCCATATTGGATTTTATATAACTTACTGAGTTGTTACCTCTTTTTAAATGCTGAAAATGGATTTCTTGATGTCAGCAACATATTATTCGACACCAAAATCAGGTTTCTATAAGCGAAATGTCAGCCATATTGCATTTCAGGTAAATTGCTGAGTAGTTACCTCTTTCTAAGTGCTGAAAATGGATCTCTTCTTATGTCAGAAACATATTATTTGACACCAAAATCAGGTTTCTATGTTGAATATTAAAGGAGATATGCCACTTTTATGCATATAGTATAGCGAGATGGAGGCCATATTGGATTTTCCATTTTTATGATAAATGCTCAAGGGTGGCAGAGTGCCACCCACCTGAATATCATTATAGGGGTCCTCACCATGAATAATCAGCAGAGAAAAAACTTTAACCAGCACTTTCAGGTTCAGCTATAATTCAGGGTTTATCTGCCGGACTATCAAGATTGTCTGTGTATATAATCCGTGTAAATAATCACACAATTAATTTTAATTCTAAGGATATCTATCTATGTCTGTTTTTTTAAAAATGCATCTATTATTGATATAGGATATGAAAGATTTGACTATAATTGATATAAATGATAAAAGAAACTGTGTCACATCATGTTATCAAATATGATGTAAAATCTGACAAACGCTTTTATCATTGCATTTCATCAGTATATTGCCAAAACACTGACTTAATAATTATGATTACATATACATTGTATATGGGTACACACACACACACACACACACACACACACACACACACACACACACACACACACACACACACACACACACACACACACACACACACACACACACACACACACACACACACACACACACACACACACACACACACACACACACACACACACACACACACACACACACACACACACACACACACACACACACACAGAAATATATATATACATAGGCAGACATGAAAATACACATACATCCATATACACATACCTAAACACACACACATGTCATGATAAAACAATAGTAGAGAAAAAGGAGAAAATCACACATTTTCATAATTGTTTTTGTTGGATATAGACTATATCTATAATATTATTGGTCTGAATAGGATTCTGAATCTAATAAAATTCACCTATTTTGTTCATTATTTAATTTTGAATTTTTATGGGAGTTTTTTGGTTGATCATGCGACTTTTACAAACATATAATATTCACATTGATATCAATGTTTTCAGTCCTGGTAATCTTTTACCAAAACATCGAATGGAGTGAAATCTTGAAGTGGAATAAACAGGAATATAGTATAATAGTTCTAATTGAAGGTACTTCTTAATAATTAGGACATTTGATATGCAGTTCCTATCTGTAACATACTTTTTGTATATGATGTAGGAAATAAGTTACATCGAGTTATTTACTAAATCATTGTCTTCAACGCCAAAGATTAATATATTATTATCAATGTTAATTTGAAATAAATTGTTGACAAATGTCCACATTTCTTCTAAATGGCTACATTCAGAAAGCAAATGAAGCAAGTTGTGATTTTCATTTCTGCAATATATACATTCTGACGTACAACTTTTTTCATTTTTTAAATTATAGCCAGTTGGCAGCAGATTATTCAATAACTTGCAATTAAAAGAAGAAATCGTTCTGTCATAAATTGGTTTCTGTTGCAATGTTACATGTTGCAATGTTTGTGCAGACTATAATGTAATGCATATCATACCATAGTACATACTATATGGTATCCTTATTCCTGTAAATATGTTGCAGTTATAATAAAGCAAGCAAAGCTAAAACAGTTTCATCTTATTGTTACAGAAAGTTTAACAAGTAACACCATTTCATAAGATAATGGACCACTTTTCATGAGCTTTATTGCTAATGACTTTCTTTGATATAATTAGTGTATAAAAGTGGTTAGATTTCTTTTTACAATAATTTGTATTCATGTTTATTCCTTGTTCATCAATCATTAATTCACCATCATTTTCATTCTGTATGTTTTTATATTTCTTTAAACTATCTTTTATCGAATACATAGTGCTTAAAACATATTTTTATTTGAGATGTTGTCTAATATGTCATACTTAAATGTTCCTTCTTCATATGATATAGATAAATATAACCAGATGATATAAAATCACTGTTAAAAAGACATTTACCTCTGCTCATCAAATTATAGTTACCCCATATTATTTGATTGTATAAATCTCACAGAAAGATCATGAATTGCAAGAAATGAAATGATTTTGGGTCCAAAAAGGTTCTATTTCTATATCTGTTTTGGTTAATGTGTTAATGATGGTTAAAAAATAAGAATTTTTACAAAAATCCAGAAATTACTCTGGTGGGTTTGATGAGTTACCCCTTCGACCTTTCCATCCTCCCATTACACTCCCTCCCATTTATGAGTTACCAATAACTGTAACAATATTAATGTAAGTAAATGCAAGGACTTGACATGCCAGGATTACAGGCATGATCAGAGCTTTAGGAATTCTCTCCTTTATGTGGGCAAGATGATATAGAACGGTCATTTCAAAATCGCAATGTGATACCATATAATTGTTGATAATTGATGGTAAAAATAAGTGGGTGTTATACTTAAATGGCGTTATTTAACTTATCAAAATATTGCTAAATGCTATGCTTAAAGGCAACTAGTTTATGGCTACCTCACCTTTCTCGTTACTGACGTGGGCATTTCCATTGCATTGGCTGCATTAGAAATTTTCCCCATGAAAGCAGACATGATGGTGTTAATGAAGCTTGACTTGCCATGCCCTACGATACCAACCAACATGATGTTTGCAAACTGAAAGTATCAAAACAAATTTAAAAGAAAATTTAAGCTTTTAGATGTCTGTGTGCAGTGTATTTTCATTTCAATATGTTCCTCCCCTCCACAACTTTATCATATGAGAGTGGTCACGGTATAGCCCCCACCTTTCTGCAAAATGTCATTTTTTAAGTCTAGTTTGTATATTCATGATTTTCTAGCAGGGACTAGACAATTGCTATACAACTTCAAATACTTCAAACCCACACTCAAAAGCTTAGTTTGTGTTTGTGTAAGTTGTGGTGGTAACGGGACATGGTCGGGGGTACCAGGACATTTGAAATATATCTGCTATTTCAACTGTTAGGTTTTGAAATTGAACTTTAAAAAGATTACATTTCTTATTCCGGGTTAAATACTTAAAAAAATAATGTTCACAAAATATTGGTATTTTAAAATGCGTAAAAGTGGGAGTAACCAAATGTCCAGATGGTGGGATTAACGCAAGTACACCAGATGGTGAGGGTAACTGGGCATTTTATTTTTTGTTAAATTGGTCATATGATGTACGTGTATATGACATATAAAGTAGGATTGAGTTCGACGTATTTTTCGCAGTGCACTGCTGTACAACTCACACCTCAATCCCGCACTTAAAAGCTTTCCTTCTGTTCGAGTAAATTATGGTGGTAACAGGACATGCTGGGCGTAACCGAGTGTCACTCCCACAGTTTGCATTCAGGTCAACTCACACACTGATTATTAGAGGAAGAAATCATTAGGATATGTTACCACCCAGAACACATTATGAATTATTACAAGAAATATGAAATTATATTATTAGTTATTGATATAGAACCAAGTGTGGGCGCAACGTAATGCCTATATGTCCACAAAATACCAAAATTGCGTGTTTGCCATAGGTGTCAATATTGTTTGAGCAATGTAAACTCGATGATATTCGGCTATTCACTTACCAAATATGTCTTTTACATGGGTCAAGCGTTAAATCTAAGGCATGTTAATTTGTTTTAGTCATGTGGGTGTAACCAGTTTTAAGGACAATGTGGAACAACACCGAGACGATCCTCATATATTAATATGAGAATTGAATACAGAAATCCGTGTAATATGGAACAAATTGAGCAAATGATGTTTATTTTGTCATATCCAGAAGAACAAAAAAATCTATAACGTAACACTTACCGAAGCATTGCATGGTGGTTCAAATTGTTCCATTTCAGCGACATAGCTGTTCATATTCTGAAGCAAAAAAGAAAAATAAATATTATAAAGATATGACTGTAAAATATAAGAGGAAAGAATTGTTAATCAAGCAAAGTCGTTGCTGAATTTGTGTCAATTTAAAAATAACGCCAACGTTTTATTGCATCATACCCCTGACCCCATCTTGAATAACTAATTTTGCCAATGGGTATATCGGCTGACTGAATTCAGTATCCTCAAATACTTATATCACAGTCAATCATAAAACAGCATGCATGCCATAATGCAAGGTTCAGTGGTAAATCCTTCTTTTATCTACTGAACTATGGAGTTTGTTTCTCAAAGTGATCGTTCACAATGTACGTCATTGCATTTTCGGGCATTTCTGCCCCCCCCCCCCAACCCACCCTTGTCCTATTTCGTAATGATTCTTCGTCCCCCTCACTATGACGCATCATTTTTTCTTACTTGTGCATGTCATATGGTCCTTAATAATATCCATATAAATGGTAAAGGAAGAATGATTGGTAATTAACAAAAAGAAAGAAAAAAAAACGAACCAGATCCCTATTCATTTAAAACTATCAAAAACTTTGCAAACAGCATTGAGTATATTACTATGGATCTCAAAAGACAACATTAACAGCACATTGATATTTTGGACTTGATACAATTCAAACAGAATATTATTATCATCTTTCTCCTACCCCCCCCCCCCTCCCCACTACGCATCATTGTGTATGATCCTAAATTAGACTTTTCAGGGCAATGAAAGGTGTAAGCCCTATTTTAGGATTTCACAAAACTTCGATCATCATTGTTCTTATTGATTCAATTATACATTACACTGGATTGTATTGATGATAGCTTTATCGACTGATATAAAATGGCTTGAAATATACAGATTAATATGAAATTGAAAGAAATAAGTACAACATTTACTACTTTTCATTGTGTACTATATAAAAAAGACATCACAATCACGAAGAAAAACTGTTTAGTAATAAAATTCATAATCACGAGTATAAAAGTGCGCCAATAAACATTACTAAATATTCATTTTCATAGTGTTCTTTTTTCTTGCTTTATTATCTGCCAATTGTCTATTTGAATCGTAATCAAAAGGTGCTTCATATGAATTCATACAGCTATGACAGTCTACTGAAGCCGAAGGGGCATGGTGGGAACACGGCCAGGGCATCCCGCCACTGGGGGCTTCAGTAGATGTCTGCAGCTGTGTGTGTCACACATTCATGACATTCATAGTGTTCTTTGTGCTGCGTATGGAAAATGATTCTCTTATGTCAAGTATAAAGGTGATGAAGGTGGTATATGCTTGCACACAGCTATGACAGTCTACTGTAGCTGAGGGCAGACATTCAATGCTGGACCCCCCCTCCACTGACCCCTTCTTGATTAAGAAGGCTTTGTTTGATACTTTCAATTTATTCAGGGAATCAGTAGAAAGGATGAAATCGTGATCAAGGGGAGAAAAGGTCTCCAAAAGCTTATAATAAAGGAAAGGATTTTTCTCAAAATGAATATTTAGTATTGTATAGTAAGAAATCCTATGAATCTGTTTAATATGTGCCTATAAACGTTTAAATCTGTTCAATTTTTAAATTTATATGCATTTTTATTTGGAAAAAAGGGATTTTTCTAAATATCTCCACTATTAATACCCTCTTCTCAGAGGAAAATTTTCAAATAGAATTGACGTTTGAAGAGACTTGGTTTACAGGTAAAAGACAAATTAGAACAAATTCAATGACTTCATAACGGTTGGTGGCCACAAAGTGTTACAATAGGAAGACTATTTATCAAAAGAGACATTTACACATTACCTGTTCGGAGAACACTTTGGTCGGCTTCCTCCACGGTTGTGGCGGTGGTGGTTTTGGTTTTGGTTGTGGTGGTGGTGGTGGTGGTGGTTTGCTCTCCCTGTTTTGAGAATAAACCTCATGAGTACATAATACCCAAGCCCGGATTGGTTAAGACTTTATTAACCAATGACTATATATTCATTGGGTTATCGGATTGGCTAGGAACCCGATACAGGGACCCGATATGGAAATCCATATTGGGTCTAGACACGATACAGCTTTTTGACCGGACTACTTTTTTCCTAATTCACAAACAATCATTTCTTCTGGGAGGGGGGTACTTGGTATTGGTCAATTGGTCACTGTTCATTGTTATGTTTTCCCCAACACAATACAAAAAAATAATAACAGCAATAATAAATATAAGAATACAAATGTCTAAAAAAGAATCTATGCTTTTATTACAAACACTACGTCAATGACACTTCTATGTGAAAGTATACAATGTACTAACACAACTAGATCAAAAGTGTTCAAAGAACACTGCGTCGCTAGAACGACCTTGACTTTTGGGCAATTAAGATAATATACTGAAAAAATGTATACTTTACAACCAAGAAATCTATGAATTTGAGGAGAAAACATCAGAATGAATCAGAATCAATATATCCAGCATAAAGCTATTTGTGTTGCCATACAATAGTACTGGATAACAAGATGATAATCAATATCAGTTTCAAATCCAATAATCAATTTTGGTGCTTGGTTGAAATATTGATGGGTTCATTTTAACATGACCTCAGAGTATAACAACCCCTGTAGAATAAGTTGCACTGGACTAGATTAATATCTCAGTTACACACCTTGATAGGGCTTTTTGTTGTTGTCCTTTACTATGGCCACTATTAGGATTAGGAACCAGTACTCTCTTGTACTGGTTTGAGCAGCTCTTGCGGCAGTTCTCTCTTAGGCAGCTGGTACAGCAGCACGTAGGGTTGGCAACCTATTCCCGAAGGGAATAGGCCCCCCCTACTTGTCTTTACCGAGGGTTTGGCCGGTGGCCTTTCCTCCCCTCACCATCGTGGACTTCGTCTACCGTGGTTGCAGCGAAAGGGGACGCCCGTAGCTCAGCGTGTCAGCTTACCGGTGCGAAGTCCCTCCCCGTGTGGAGGCCTCTCATGAAACCGGGGTAATACACCCCCCGACCCAGGGGCCGACCGGTGGCCCAGGTACGTGGTGCACGTGTAGTCTTAGGAAACACAACGAGGAGTAGTCGGAAGAGAACGTCTGCAGCCCAGCTGGGGTGTGCAGGCCAGGAGGCCACATGCACCCCAGGTGAGTGTCACTGCTACGGTGGGTTGACACACAGTTCCAGTACTTTGTTTACAGATTTGGTGCCGTGACAGGATACGAACGGAAGGAGATCATCGATGCATGGCAGATGATGGAGGAGTATGTCAAGTCAGACCCCGGACTTCGACGTCTTTCCTGCGATATACTCCTGTGCGCGCCAGGCCATGGAACAGTTCACCGGGTAGTGTGGCAGGAGGTAGCTCCGTGGGTGCCTAGTTCCACTTCCACCCAGGAGACCTTAGCAGACGAGTTGGGCCGTTTACCTCTGCGATCCTCCGCCTCATTGGAAGTCATCGAGATGGACACGAGCGGGGATTCGCAGATTGGAGTGCGCCAGGTGGCGGTCCCTGAGGAAGGAGTTAGAGGGTGTTCGGCGTGAATTAGCAGTAGCGCGAGAATGCGCCTCGATCGGGAAGCATGATGTGGCAACCATGCAGAAATACGAGGGCCGCAATGCAGACTAGCGTGGGGGGCTCACTGTGTCCCTGCGTAGTGTCGGTGCGGGAGTGATCCGCTTGCTCGAGCAGCTGGACGTGGAGCAACGACCTCATGGTGCCAGGAGAGTAGGGCATTGAGATACGCTCTGGGAGATGTCAGAGGCGCAGCAACCGTGGAGCAGCGGTGCCATGCCGTGGACAGCAGCGAGTTAGGCGAATTCTGCCCTCTCTGCCACCTACTGGTGCAACTTGAGCACAGTGGCTGCAGCAGCACGACCACCACCGCCGCCCAGCGACCGTGATTGCGCGACAGTGTCCTCAAGTGTCACTGGGCCCGCATTCACGCAAGCCGGCACCGGGAGCAGTCTGGGTCTTACCACAGCAGCGGAGGAGGAATCGCTTGGATGAGGAAGCCGAGGACCGACTGCTCGTTGAGGCCACCCAGACCCGGCCAGGCGAAGTCTTCATCCGCCGCCACTTCTGGGGCGACCACTCTCAAAGTCGCGCCCGGTCATCTCGCCACGCGGACCACCTCCATAGCGGGTGATGCAAGGACTAGGGTCTAGTCGCGGAGTGCGCCCTGCAGGGTGATCCTGGAAGATGGATCATCACGCCCTCCAGTTACTCAGCGAGACCCGACGGGATTGGATCACGTAGCTGGTGTGGAGAGTGGTCGGCTGAATAGTCGCTCGCACCTCGTGGCGTCGGATGCGGCACCACACCTTAAGGATCGTGTTACTCTCACAAAATCGCGCATTGTTGACTACGCAAAGTTTTTGTAGAAGCCCCGGACTTATCATTCCAAAAGTAATGCGAGTTATTGGCCTAGTCTATTGCGTTCTTATTTGACACGGTTGCTCTGTACTTGTAGATCGCGATTATGTTCCCCCAGATTTCCCCCTTCGTTTGCCCTTGTGTGTGAGAGAGTCGGCACAGGCTGAATGTAGTGGTGTATGCGTACCCCGCGCTTCCCGTTGCAAAGTGTGCTTCTGTGGCGAATGGATAGGGAGTTGGACTTGTGACCAGAAGGTCGGGGTTCGATTCCAGTCGGGTCTGATGGTAAGTGTTGAGCAAACTTACCTCTAACAGGTACACACTGCTCCAGTAATACCCTACACGTTAAATAGGTACAGGTCAGTGATAAAAGCGTGCGCAAACAGCAGCAATGCCGTATGCAGCCAGTATGGTAGTTATCCCGGGGGAGTTGAAAGATATATATGAGAATGTGGGCGATGACCTGGTGTAAATTGTAAAATCATTGAGATCAAAAAACTTGGATCAAGACTATAAACCAGACATTTACATTTAAAAAGTAAGTCCAAAAGCGCAAAGGATGCGCTGCGTGACAAGATGCGCTGTGTGAGTGTGAAAAAGTGTTGAAGCGGCGGCCGTCGCGGAAGCGACCATACAAGAAAGTGAGCCGTCGCCGCGTCACTAGTGTGCTTATGCAGTTGGACTTTGGCGGTGGGGTGTTTGCATGTTTTTGTATGTTTCAGGCTTACCTGGTGGCGCAACTTCCAGGGAGACGAATTCTTCAGCGGACCCTCTCAGGACAGGAGGGTGGGAGCTTCTGCTGGCAGAGTTACCTGCGTGTGTGATCGCGCATGACCTGTCGCTGATGTCAGGCGCTGTCGCGCCACTCCATGAAGTAGGAACCCGCTGACGATCAGGAGCCACCTGTGCTTAGGATACTCGGATATGGGTTGGGGGGAGTTTCCATGCGGGTGTCTCACTCTCTAAAAAGCGGAGCGTTCCATCCACATGGAATCTGGGGAGTGTGTAACAAATGTTGCTAGGGCCTCCAGTGCGCGGGTTCATTGTAACATGACTGCAAAGTATAACAACCCTGTAGAATAAGTTGCACTGGACTGGCTTAATATCCCAGTTACACACACCTTGATAGGGCTTTGTTGTTGTCCTTTACTATGGCCCTATTAGGATTAGGAACCAGTACTCTCTTGTACTTCTTTGGGCGAATAAGCGGCAGTTCTCTCTTAGATGCTGGTACAGCAGCACGTAGGGGTTAACCTATTCCCGAAGGAATAGGCCCTTTCTACTTGTCTTTACGAGGTTTGGCCGGTGGCCTTCCTCCCCTCACCGTCGTGGACTTGGTCTACCCCGTGGTTGCAGCGAAGGGGCGCCCGTAGCTCAGCGTGTCAGCACCGGTGCGGTCCTCCCCCGTGTGGAGGCCTCTTGAAACCGGGGTAATACACCCCCATGACCCAGGGGCCGAGCCGGTGGCCCACAGGCGTGGTGCACATGTAGTCTTAGGGAAAAACACAACGAGGAGTAGTTGGAAGTGGAACGTCTGCAGCGCAGCTGGGGGGTGTGCAGGCCAGGAGGCCATATGCACCCCAGGTGAGTGTCACTGCTACGGTGGGTTGACACACAGTTCCAGTACTTTGTTTACAATATCATTAAAAAATTTCATAAAAGCGCTTCTAGAAAACAAAATTTCATTGGCAGAGCGCCCAAATCGAATCACTTCGATTGTCGCCTCATACCTCATAGCTATGTAAAGTTTGAACAAAATCTGTTAGCCAATGGTAAAAGCTCTAGCTTGTCCGGAGACATACATACATACATACATAGATATATAGATACATACAAAGTGATCACAAGGCTTTCGCTTCAGCTACTGAGCGGCGTAATAAACCACGAACTACAAAGGATCACTACTCGTGCAAAGAGGCGTTCAGAGAGAATTGTGGTGTGCATTATTGTTTTTGAGCGTTTGGCGTTCGAAAAGAATACGTCAAGGGCACTGTGATTTCGCTGGTTAGCTCTGTATTCTAGAAACCTTGTTGTAAACAAGCCAGATATTTCATTGACTGTCTGAATATTCTGGTCATTTTAGTATATACATGTACTGTTAGTATGCATATAATCGTCTAACAAAATAGATAGTTATAAAAAAATACCATGGGATCATTCAAATCACCTGGATATGCAACCCAATTGACGTTATCAGGACGGGAAGATTTGAATCGGCAGTCTGCATGTAGACTATTAGTGTATTCATGTGCGTTTTGAAACTTGGCTTATTTATGATTATCTGTTCATCAACTGCATTATGTATTAGGAACATTGCGTATTTGTGACATTGGTTGATAAATAAAGAACGCAGTTCCCTCCACATATGACTGATGTGTATCGGACTCATCTGCGGGCGCATCAGACTCGCCTAAAGGCTCATCTGATACGCCCGCAGATTCGTCCGATACACAACAGTCATATGGGGAGGGAACCACGTTCTCTCTATATACACATGATGTCTGTAGGCTATATGAACTCAACTCAGAATTCAATCAAAAATTCAGCCAGAAATTCAGCCAAAATGCGTAAGGTTTTGAACGAATGACGTACATCACGTTCAGATAACTACGTCACACGTATGTTGATAAACGTGGTTGCTGCACCTACTGTACTCAATCATGGGTAACTTTAAAAACGATAGTCTCTATCATGTTCAAATCCCCGATTATAGCCATGCACGAACTGGGTGTGCATGCAACGAATTTCACCATAGATCATATAATCTTAATGAATCGTAATAATTGTGTTTATCATGCGACAATATAAGTAAGTAGCTTTATTTTTTGACACATCAAACACTATTGAGGGTTCATTAATAGCTGTACTACGATTGTTTAAATAGTAAAATGCACGAATTGGGTGTGCAGTGCTCTATATCAGCAGTCAACAATAAAGTAGTACTCTTGAGTACATTAAATTAAGTACGTAGATGTTGGACAATATCACGTTATCAAAAGTTACACTGTTGCACTAGATGTATATTTTTTGCTTAAACCATCGTAGCACAGCTTTTGATGAACCAACAATAACCTTTAAGGTGTCAAAAGGAAGCTACTTCCTTGTTTTTTTAAATAAGATAAACACAAATTTTATGGTTCATTAAAATTACATGATCTAGGATGCATTTTTATTATGAAATATCCTGTCCACACCCATCCGTAGGTGGCAATAATATGCGATTTGAACATGTTTATTTACATTAGATCTTACTAGAAATTTTCTTTTTACACTTTGGCACCGGGAAAACTATTGTGTTCAAAGTAGTAATATTATTTGGTACTTGTTCCCATGCGAAATATTTAAAAAAAAAAAAAAAAAAACATATGGGATGGGTGTGACCTACGGGATGTGTGTGCACTGCTCTAGGTCTAGTGTAGACTATTATTGTACTAGAGCACTGCACACCCAGTTCATGCACACCCAGTTCATCAACGTTATTTAAATAAAGGCTCTAAACAATTAGAACGATATTACTACTTTAAACATTATTGCTTTCCCGGTGCCAAAAAGTGAAAAAAAAAAAAAAATTTCTAGTAAGATCTAATGTAAATAGAAAAATGTTCAAATCCCCGATTATAGCCATGCACGAACTGGGTGTGCATACAGCAATTCACCACAGATCATATAATTTTAATGAATCGTAATAATTGTGTTTATCATGCGACAATATAAGTAAGTAGCTTTATTTTGACATCAAACACTATTGAGGGTTCATTAATAGCTGTACTACGATTGTTTACAGCTTTTGATGAACCAACAATAACCTTTAAGGTGTCAAAAGGAAGCTACTTCCTTGTATTTTCGTAAGATAAACACAATTTTTATGGTTCATTAAAATTACATGATCTAGGATGCATTTTATTATGAAATAACCTGTGCACACACATCCCGTAGGTGGCAATAATATGCGATTTGAACATGTTTATTTACATTAGATCTTACTAGAAATTTTCTTTTTACACTTTGGCACCGGGAAAACTATTGTGTTCAAAGTAGTAATATTATTTGGTACTTGTTCCCATGCTAAATATTTAAAAAAAAAAAAAAAACATATGGGATGGGTGTGACCTACGGGATGCGTGTGCACTGCTCTAGGTCTAGTGTAGACTATTATTGTACTAGAGCACTGCACACCCAGTTCGTGTGCACACCCAGTTCGTGTGTTATTTAAATAAAGGCTCCAAACAATTAGCACACGATATTACTACTTTAAACGTTATTGCTTTCCCGGTGCCAAAGTGAAAAAATAAAATTTCTAGTAAGATCTAATGTAAATAAACATGTTCAAATCCCCGATTATAGCCACGCACGAACTGGGTGTGCATGCAACGAATTTCACCATAGATCATATAATTTTAATGAATCGTAATAATTGTGTTTATCATGCGACAATATAAGTAAGTAGCTTTATTTTGACACATCAAACACTATTGAGGGTTCATTAATAGCTGTACTACGATTGTTTAAACAGTAAAATGCACGAACTGGGTGTGCAGTGCTCTATATCAGCAGTCAACAATAAAGTAGTACTCTTGAGTACATTAGAATTAAGTACGTAGATGTTGGACAATATCACGTTATCAAAAGTTACGCTGTTGCACTAGATCTATAGACTTTAGATAGTACTAGTAGTAGATCGATATCTATATAGATCTATAGTGTAGTAAACAAACCCACCTTCGTGCATCCTAACTCCAACTATCCAGATCATATTTCATAGCTGTAAGATTTCCGAAATATGCACAACTACATGTAATTATCCCAGAAGTTATTCCTTGACATGCAGCTGTTCACCTATGATCACAAATTAACGTTTATTTTTCGAAGCGGGACGAAATCTCTTCGAAATTCATCATGGCGGCAAGCGTTGAAGAGTAGCCTCGGTTTGGAGGTTGACAAACAGGGACTAGTCAGTGATTGATATTCACGTAATGTGTCTTTTGTGGAAGTGGGCGTGGCGCTATGAAATAATAAGGATGATGCGGCTCTTTTCTGAAAATTGTTCCGGTTTAATGCACTTTCTTCAATTTTTTACATAATTTAGTATAAAATTATATCGAATTTTCATTATTAGCTGAAGATGTGTTTTATAAAATCTGTTTTATATTCTTGCTTTGGTATTATTTAACTATATTTTCAATTTTTTATAGTTAAGCATGATATGGAATATTTCTGACTGGTAAAATCTGAATCGTCTTTAAAACTGGGATAAGAGCTGAAAACTAACGTCAGCCAGTGCCGAACGCCCCCTACCTCCCTCAGCTTTCGTCAGACATTCATGACCACACCCTCCCCCTACCCCGATAGCTGACGTAATTTGTGAACGATCCCTTATCGGATATATCTTTAAACTGTAAATGTTCTGCACATCAACCAGACATAACATGAGGGATTTGGGTCTTAAGCATATACATAATACCCAAGCCCGGATTGGGTTAGTTAAGACTATACACACGAGGTCTGTAGGCTGTGAACGCAACTCAGAATTCAGCCAGAAATTCAGTCAAAATGCGTAAGGTTTTGAACAAATGACGCACAGCACGTTCAAATAAATACGTTGCACGTATGTTACTAAACGTTGTCAGTGCACCTGCAAAAATCTCAATAATGGATAACTTACAAACCATAAACCGCCTGTAATTTCTTATTTTTACCATTAGGTGATCATATAAATCCATCTTTATGTTGAAAAAATTGTTTAAACAGGTGGGCGTGTTTCACACGAGAGTGAGGTTCCCCTACCTTGTTTTACACGGCTAATTATGTGATACTGTTTAAATTCTCATCAGCTAATTAAAGTACTATACAACTATACGTTAGTATATATTATGTTAATATTATGCTAGTACTATCCTTGTACTGATGACACATGTTTGTAAAAAAGTTAATTGAGAACAAAATGTTGAAGAGAAAACATTAAAATTTTTTCATATAATGAACATAATAAATGTTAATGTTTTCTCTTCAACGTTTTATTCTCAATTAACTTTTTTACATACATGTGTCGTCAGTACAAGGATAGTACTAGCATAATATTAATATAATACCACATAATAACCAAAGCTAAAATCCCAATTATAATCAGCGATTTAATGACACATATAAGATTGCACCATTCATGACAATATGTATACATAGTTGCTAAAGCAAGCTTCTACCACTGAATTGACATAGCTGAAGACATGGCTAATATAATAAGGGTTTATCTGGAAAGATTATCATTCTTTGAATATTGAGTCACTGTGCACTGACCTTATCAGCAAAGAGGTTATTTCAGATCATATTTTTCATAGTTATAGTAATACGTTATACAAGTGCGAAATAAAAAGAAGATATTAATTTGTTATCAAAAATTGAAAAAGTAAACTTACTTTCCTCCCATTTTCTTGGTTTATGTTATTGTTCAGAGATGAATCTGATTTTAGTCACTGTCTACCTGTAATAAAGCAAAGAGCTAAATCAGTGGCAGTTTATTCAGTGGACTTAGAAATGTTGATATTCCTTAGGTAAAATTATTGTTGGCAAAACAAAGGAATGTCAGATATAGACTTTCGTCGTTGCACCACGGGAATGCCACAACATATTATAAGATATCCTGAAGAAATGTTCGCCAACCAAGAAATGTCATTGTTAATCACAGCACTTCAACAGAGATGGATTTGTGATTTGTTAGTGTCTTGTGATGGTGGCCGGGCACGTTGCATTGATTTAAGTGCACTTGTTCATGACCATGTCGATGTCGTTCATATGGCATGAAATATATACATGAAAACAATAACGACTGGCGTTTGGCAAACTAAAAATAAAGTGCTTCCGTAGCCGAGTAGATGGGGAGTGTCCAGAAGGCTGAGGGTTCGATTCCTGGTCAGGTCTGATGGTGGTTGTCGAGCAAACCTACCTCAAACAGGTTGCACATTGCTCTGTTGTACCTACATGTTAAATAGGTACAGGTCAGGTGAGTGAACGCTATTGTGAGTGATTAGCACATCTGCGCTACGGTAGCCAAAAGATGCGCCCAGGGGAATTGAGAAGGATATAGTGTGACAAAGATGCCAACAACCTGGTTTAAATATGTAAAGGCGCTAGAGCACAATACCAGTGAATTGTGACTATAAATGACCACATTTAGATGTTTACATTTACATGTTAATTGTATAGTATTGTGAGCAAATTTAGAATTGCTAACCAGTCAGGATGAATAGTAGCATTCACCCCATACCAGCATAGTTAGGCTAAGTGGTTTACTAATTTACTGGCTTAATCATTAGGAGTCCACTATGGCAGCGACAAATGATTCTAGTGCATGATATTGCAATTTGATCCAATGCCAAGTGTCTTAAAAAGAGTGCCAAATGACGTGCAATATTTCAAATCTAGGACCAACTGGCGCACACTGACGACTAGTGGTGCAAATCATGGTTTTGTCGCCAAGAGAATTTTGAAATGTTTAAAATGTCCATTGCGCTGATTCCGACGCCATGTGTCTGAAAACTAAACTCATATAAAGTATTAATGCCAACAAGCATGGAAAACTGCAGTGGAACTAATGTTGGATGGTGAGCATACAATGAAATGGTTACGGTCTCAAAATGGCATAACCTAGTCTAGCGTGCGGGGGTTAGAGAGCCCACTAAAGTTGGGTGTAGAATGTAAGTTATTAATATTTGTATAAATTTTGGATGCTCAGTGGCCTACATGTATGACCCAACGCTTGCCAATAAGGGACAATGGGCTCCTGATGAATTATTTACCATTTAAACAATTGGAGAGGTCCAACGAAATCAAGTCTCCCCATTATAGCAAAATAATGGATGTGCTACATTGTTGAAAAACAGTTACTATGAATGTCCATAAAAATGCAAATGTCCCCAGAATTCATGCACCCCTCCGAAAAATGTCAAA
>JAGTTF010000355.1:0-25677 GCA_019095985.1 Streblospio benedicti
ACCCTTATAGAACATTAAGTACTTATTTGAAATCAGGAAAATCATTGGAAAATGTCTGGTTAACCTGTCTATCATTACAATTTCAAGAAAAATTGTGTATTTAGTTTTCAAGACCACTGTCATCATCATTTTCTTCCATTTCTTCCTCATATTCATCAGCCCATTTTTCGGCCAAACCTTGTCCTGGGTCATTAGGGAATTGGATGCTAGAATATGGGCATGTTAACTCTTTGTAAATTGCGACCCAGTATCTGCTGCAGACGTGACAGTTGATGTCACGGGCACCTTGGCCAGCACATCCTGTACTCCAGTTGTCGCAACTGGCTTCTCCCCCTACAGCCTTCATCAGGGACACCAGCATCGATGACCGTGGCGGTAATGGTGTGGTGACTGGGGGTGATCTTCGCACTGATCGCCACTGCGATGTCACCTTCTGTCTTCTTGGGGATGCATGGATTGCAGCTGCCTTGCTGGCAGTTGCAGATCGCAACATCGTCAAAAACCTCTCTCTCAGGCCATAATTTGCTTGGTGCATCCACTCCCTCTTGAGGGAGTGCCCCCACGATCACTTTCACCCCAGATTTGCATCTGGGAACCATTTCTCCTGCCTACCACCTCAAATTGTGGACCTTGGATGCGTGGCACTCCATGTAGTCGACCACCATCTGCTGGGCTACCAGCAACACAGACTTCAGGTCGATGAAGGTTGCGCCACAGTGTCATGGTGAGCCTTCGCCGACTTCTTGGGACTTGACGGCCCTCTTATCATCAGCGACCCACCTCTGCTGCTGATCCTCCACCTCTGTGCAATGCTCAATGATCATGTGCTGCACTGCGAAAGGAACGGAACATTCGCCCATGGCAGGTCTCTTCTAATTGCTCCACTGGTGTCCGGCTGCTTGGCACAGCGGCGGAGAAGCATCACCCGCCTTCATGTGAAAACGGGCCAGTGTTCAATCACCATTCAAACCCACTCCACATGTGCTCCCGTGCTGACCTTGATCTTGGGCTGCAAGCCATCAGTGGATCCATCTTAGAGCAGTCTACTGTCTTTCTGACAAGATTGGCCTTGTCGCGCGTCAGCATCACTTGGTGTTGGGGGAGTGCATGCTTGTCCTCTGCATCGAGAGCTGCCCAGGGCTCACACTCAACCACAGGACAGCACATCCTGCTCTCAATCCACGCAATGTACAGCATCTGCACACTGGTCCTCTCCATGCACTCGGTTGGCAGTCGCGTGACTGGCACAGTTACTTCAGTGTGAAGCTGTGGGAACGCCCGATGGCCAGTCACGTTTGCAACCTGACTCCACCGGGTCTCTGGCTTGGCTTCCCGTACCTTGCTTCCAACATGACCTTGTGCCATCCACTCCAGCTCCTCTTGGCCCCTGTACCCAGGACAATGAGACATCTAGTATGAGGGTTGGGCAGTGCCCTGTCCGGTGATCTGGTAGGAAGTCCACACCCTCTGTGGATAATCTACCAATGAATCTGTCTGGGTAGAGGATTTCCTGCATGTAGGGGTCCACATAGAAGTTGCGGCGCTCTCGCTCTGTAAGAGCTCGATATACCTAGTCCAGTGCAACTTACATAACTACTTTATACTCTGCGAGGTTGCTGCAACCTCGCGCACTGGAGACCTACTAAAGAACTAGTTTCGTTACAATCAGTTATCATCTCAGCCCAGAGGTCGTGGGTTGCTTGCAAGAACATTGAGAGTAGAATTGAATTCACAAGCATACGTCGGAAAAAAATATATACAGTTGTTCATAGAATCACAGACGTTAACAAGGCTAAAACTTAGACCTCCCAAAAATTTTCGTCCTAAGGTGGGATTCGAACCCAGGACCTCTGGGTTGAGATGATAACTGTCCGAGTATTAGGAACCATTGGCACTGTGCCTTACTCATAGGGGCCATTGAAGTAAATTATAAGACATTGCAGCCGATCAAATGCTTTTGGGGCAGTGCTCAAGTTATAGGCAACATACAAAGTGGGTTTATAACATATCAAAGGTAGCATATACGTTTGACATAACAGCACACTGGGGTCAGAAACACTTTAACTTAATCATAATTATTAAGTTAAGTATTTCAGTATAACCTACTTATTAAAATTTTCAATTTCTAGATCACCTATGCCTGATGGTCCTGAAGGTGATTATGAATACCAGTACATGTATTGTGGCAATTTTTTCCCACTGAAAAATCAGTTAGAACATCATAAAGAAAAGGTTCATTTTGAAAGAGGGGTTGTTGTTAAAGGTAAGAATGACATGCAATCAATATATACTATGGCCAAAACAAAACTAGATAACCCATTCCAAAATTGAGAACATTTTACTTTACTGAAATTAAATTTTAGAATACAATCCAAATTACAATTTTTCAGATGTTAGGATCCCTCTGTGTTGCAAGTCGTATTCTGCAGGCTCACGCCATGGACACTACCATTGTCCTTGCGAAAGGTAGTAAGAAGGGAGAACAAATTTTTGCTACACTTGAAAAATGCAAGTCATTTTGTTCGAGAGAGTAAGAAAAGGGGAAAGGAACAGGATAGGAAGGGAGACAATATGAGTGATTCAGGCCAAGTCCCAGCAAAGGATCCAAAACCAAGTAATACAACCAAAAGATTTAAAAAGCCTAACAAAAAGACAAGCCAGACTTTGAAAATGTTCATGAAATAGAAACACCGAGTGATGCCAATTATTTTCACAGTGCAAAAGGCAAAAAGGAAAAAAAAAAGTGATATTTGTGACGAGTTACTGATGAGAAGGAACTTGAAATGCCACAAAGAAAGAAATAGTGAGGAATCAAGTCCTCATGAATGCATTTGTGTGAACAAACATAACTCAGTTTTCATGGTATCGAAGAACTTGGTTGGACCCATGAAACCTATTCATTGTGTTACCAGGACAACAATGCCTCAGTCATTATTTTGTGAGGATACAGTGTGTCATCAAGCACAGATAGCCTCAGCATGTGTGCAAGAAACTTTCTTGTGTAAGCATATCACAAGTGCTTTGAAATGCAAATATGATGGTGTCTCAATTGACCTGACTGACGCCACTTTGAAGGATATGGTCACTGATCGCATCATCAATGAAAGCACCAAAGAAGGCAGCTTTAGCTGAATTAAAAAACACAGTTTGGTGCCCAGAAATAACCAATGCGTGTTTGCCGGAATCGAGGTGAACACTTTGATGTTATAATTTCTGTATTGACATCTTTGCCAGATGAAGGAAATTGCGGAAGAGTAAGTGCGCGGTTTTTCCACGGATCCTCAAAATTTTCTTGTCCCTCTTGTTCACATCCATGTATGCATGAAAAACAAGCACTGTGGGCTACATACAATTTTTGGCACTTTTGAAAATGGAAAAAGTTCTCATTTATTAGCCCCGGGGCGTATATTCGAACACTAAGCCCCCCCACACACACACTCTAGCCCCGTATATCCACCAATAAAAAGTACCTAGCGTCTCTTCTACCACGGACTGACACACGGGGCATTGCGGTACTGCTGCTAAATATTTGGGTGATGATAGATGAATTGAAGGTTTGAAGCTAATGTGACACTTACCTTTAGACAACACTTGTAATTGGGGTTGTCAAATGAATTTCACGCATGTTACCTTAGTATTGCGTATTGTTACAAAATATATAGTGTACTTATAAGTTTATAAAAGATAATTTTAACATTTTTCACGTTTTTGTCTGTAAATAAACCGCCATAGCTGCACATGCGCACTGCACATTATTGTAATCTCCTACACAGCACGCAATACTTCAGCCAAAGCTGTGTCGAAAACGATTGGGTGTCTGTAAGAGAGACTAATATTCAAAAAAAAGAGCGCTGCATATCACAATGATTTAATGAGCATGGTACGATTCCTTGACTGGTCATTCGCTAATTTTTGTTTTGTTGTTTACAACAATGCCAATTATGGTAAGTTATTGGCTATTGTTTTGTGTCACGCGACTTTTTTGCCGTATTTAAGCCGATTGTCCCGCCAAATTTTACTGTTTCACAATTGTTTAACAATGGCAACACGAAAGTGCTACACCTTAGAACAAAAAAAACATGCAATTGACAAGTTGGAGGAGGGTGCCTCAGTTGCTTCTGTGGCCAAGCAGATGAAAGTTGATAGGAAGTGCATTCGACGCTGGAGGGACCAGAAATCAGATATTCTGGCACAATTTAGAATCACCAAGACTTTGGGGAGCAGTGAAGAGGAGACGACTGAGGAGGCTGTACCTGGTCCTTCAACCCCAAGGACACCATCTACTCCAACAACACCAGTTAGTGTCAGGAGAAGAAGAAGGATTAGGTTTGTAGTGATTTTATACTAATATAATAGTAACTAGTTATATAGAAAGTATTTCTTCATACTGTTATCTTTATCTACCTCTTATAACAAGTGGCTTTTCAATTTGTATGACACAGATCAAGGAAAGCTCTTTTCCCCAAAGTGGAGGCTGCACTGGTAGAGTATGTTAAGAAGAGTAGAGAGCAGAAGCATGCCGTCCACCAAAATGTGCTTCGAAAAAAAGCATTAGAATATGCAAAGGAGTTTTACCCAGACCACCCATTTGCGGCAAGTTCAGGCTGGGTTTATAAATTCATGGCCAGAAATAGTCTAGTGCAACGACGGGTGACATCAGTAGGGCAGAAGATGCCAGATAATGCAAAGGAATTGGCAGAGGACTTTTTTAAAGTCCTCAATTCGATGAAAGAAAAAAATGATTATGCTTTCATAGCCAACATGGATGAATCACCACAGTGGTTCGATATACCCAGCACAAGTACCGTGGATTTTAAAGGTACAATTTTGGTTTCTCAATATGCATAATTTTGTCAAATATTTCACTCTATCACTGCTCTTTACTATTACTGACTTCTATTTTATTTATTGAAGGTGTGAATACAGTTTCCAGCAAAACCACTGGAAACGAAAAGTTGAGATTCACTTGTGCCATGACTGTGGCTCATACTGGTATATACTTACCAAACATGGTGGTGTTCAAGAACTTAAAAAAGCCTCCTTTGGGGCCTTTCCCCAAGGACACTGTGGTGTGTGCCACCATGAAGGGTGTCATGACATCTGATTTGATGATCAAAGAATACATACCCAAAGTAAGCTTCATTCTTCATTATAATATACTATTTACTAATTGCCTGCTCTCTTTTATTCTTTGCCTGTATCTTAAAACCACCACTTCCATAGGTATGGTCTAAACGTCCAGGAGGAAATTTGCTAAACCTTCCCTCTCTGCTGGTTCTGGACAGTGCCAGATGCCATCTGACTGATGAAGTAAAAGCTGCTTTTCAAAAATGCAATACCCACATCAAAGTGATTCCTGGAGGTATAGCTTGTGCATACACTGAAATTATATATTCTCAGTTTGTCTTTTTCCAAATATCATATCAATACTTTATCTGTTCTTACCTCTTAAGCTTCTATGATCTTACCTCTCAGGTCTTACACCTGTCCTGCAACCATTGGACGTCTCGCTAAACAAACCTTTTAAGGACTCTATGAGAGCTTTGTGGGAGGACTGGTTGGAGACGGGTGAACAAGAGTTTACCAAAAGCGGCCGACGGAAGAAAGCATCCTATCAAACCGTTGCTCAATGGGTATCCATCAGCATGGGAAAATTGGAAAAAGAACTCATTAAACGAAGCTTTGAATCTTGTGGCATCGTGTCTGGAGTAAATGTGGAGTTACACAAAAGGCTTAAAAAGCTTCTTCATCCTGAAGATGTCGAAGATGCTTCTCAATCTTCACAGTCTGACTTAGATGCTCCTTCTGATGCTCCTTCTGTCTTTGACACGACCTCATCAGATGAGTCCGATTTTGATGGATTCCAGCCATTAGACCTTTAAAACTTTTTTGATGATCAATTCAATTCAATGCCAATGTCAACAATAAATATTAATTTGAATATATTTGATACATTTATAAACAGTATGAAGATTGAACAATAAATACATTCAACACAGATATGTTTAGGTACCATTAATAAAAAATACATTTGTCGTACAATTCATGTGCAAATATATATAAAAAGTTAAATTTTATTCAAATTTTCATAATACATAATGGTCTGTATCTCCTGTAAGATTTCTGGTGAATTTACCAGTCGACTCCTAAAAAAGACAAATTTAACAAAATCAAAAACTACATACAAGGTCAAGTACGTTTATTGTTTCAAGCATGAAATTCTCATGTTAAAAATTACTTTTTGTGCACACGAAGTCTTTAAACTTATTTAATATTTATTGTATTAAAAGATATAATGTGTATAATTGATAGGAATCTACGAATGAAGTGTTTTGTCCGGTATATAGCGTGAACGAACTGAAAATGTGTCTGTTCTCTTAATATCGCCCACACATTCGCGGCATATGGAAAAGATTCTCACTTTTAAGCCCATGGGCTTGTATTCGAACACTAAGCCCATCTTCGATGTTCGTCTTTATAGAGATGAATGAAAAATATTTTAAATGTACACAATGTTGTGATGGACCACCACCAATTTTTGTGTGCGAATGGAACGTCAGTGGCATTTCAGAGAAGAATGCTGCCAGCTTCAAATGATGCTCCACATCTTGTCAGGGGATCTTTGAATGGATTGGAAGACTCCTTATTTTATTTATGTAAATATATTTTAGTACATATTTTCTTTTGAAACAACTGGCACTACACCTGGTAAAAGTGGAAGTAATATAGTAACAATTTGAATGAGTAAAAGGTTATGCCATGTACTTGGCAATTTGGTATTGACCTCTGATCATAAAAATTACCAAAAGATAACATCTCAACATTGATTATAATAACTGTTGTTATGTGTATCTAATGTTTATTCTACCAGGGTTGATAATAATATTAATCTACAATTAAGTTTGAAAATTTAGTCCTTTTGTTTTACCCATAATTTGAAAATATTAGATTTTTTTTAAACAAAAGAATACTTATTTTAGAGGTAGGAAATAAATCCTATGTATATAATGCATGTGCCATTGATTCAATAGACACTTTTCAAAAGGGCTGACCAATTACTATTATGGCAAAAATATATTTTAAAATAACCCCACCTCTAATAGAAAAAAATTAGTTGTGATCACTATGTTAGTTGTTTATTTTACAATATTGAATTTTGGTAATATTGACACTTTATAAGACATCTATTAGTAATTACATAGTGTTATTGTAAAAAAATTGCTACTAGTAAAGATGCTAATGTTCTGACAGCAAGTTCATGGGGAAACATTACTATCATTACTCAGAAGTATCATTAAATATCCTACTTAAAATTATATCAATAAGCTATATTTTTGCTGCAACGATACAGGAATCATTAACAATCGTGTCACTTTAAATCATGGTGAACACTTGAAAATTATTTTGTTTTTGTTTTTTTCCCTGTAGAGACAAACTCTGCCACGACACATGAGTAGAACACCATGTCTATTGAACCATTGAACATGTGGTCATGCTAACACATGACTGTATCCGTACATTAATTAACATACTGTTATGTTATGCCTAACGTTGTCTTCCATACTTGCTGTCAGCACATTAATACTATAGTCCGTCAAGTATTTTTTTTGTATCCTACCTTTTCCTGAATAACTTTCTTCAATCTTAACCAAATTTTACAAAATTTACCTTGTTTGGTGCAGAGTTAAAAAGGGCTTTCTCAGATGATAACACAATAGCCCAGGACATAACTGAATGTATGTTTGATTCATCCTGGGTTTCTTTATTCATGATTTAAGAATTTAATGGATACCAATAGAAACCATTGTTAATACCATTTTGTCGAGACTTTCGTTGTTTTCGCAACAACTTCTTTGGGCCCAAATGAAATCAGAGTATTTGCACAAGAGGACCGAATTAAAGACCACGCAGATATTACAACTTTGGAGTTTTTGTCTGAATACTACTTATTTTGTGTATGATGGACAGTTTTTCAAACAAACTCATGGAGCGGCAATGGGTTCCCCAGTGTCACCAATAGTGGCGAATCTTTATATGGAAGATTTTGAGTCTCAGGCCCTGAGAACAGCACCCAATCCACCACACCTATGGTATAGGTATGTTGATGAAACTTTTGTTCTCATCCATGAATACTTCATCTTGGAATTTACCACACATATCAACAGCATAGACCAGAACATCAAATTTACCACTGAACCCGAGGTTGATTTCAAGTTACCATTCTTGGACACATGCATAAAGATTAGTGAGGATGCATCAACACCACACGGACCAATATTTGAACTTTCAATCCAACCATCATCTGGAACACAAATGTTCAGTGGTTCGTACCTTGTTCCACCACGCCAACAACTTAGTCACCACTCCGGAAGACTGAGCCAAAGAAACTGAACATGTGAAAGCAGTGCTCAAAGACAATGGTTACAAACCGTGGATATTCAAGTTACCTAAGCCCAAGTCCAAGGAGAAGCCAGAGGACACCACCAGTGGGGCGAAGGCCAGTTTCCCCGTGTGTTTGCCATACCTAAGAGGTCTGTCTGAAAAACTGACCCACATTTTTAGACAACATGGAGTGAGCACATACCACAAGCCATTCAACACTATCAAAGCTCGGTTACCGTCTCCGAAGGACAAGTCACCGGATGGCTCCAAGTGTGGGGTCATCTACCAGGTTCAGTGCCCCCAGTGCCAGTACTCCTATGTAGGAGAAACTGGTAGGTCAGTGGTAGGACCTTGGCAACTCGCATCAAGGAACACTTGAACCCCAAACGGACCCCAACCGCCATCGGGGAACACATGAGAGACACAGGACACACGATTAGTGATAAGGACTTTAAAGTTGTGGCAAGGGAGGATGAGGAGTTCCGCAGGAAAGTGAGGGAGGCCATCAAAATCCGCACGCGCCGACCCGAGCTGAACCGTGACACCGGCTACGACTTGCCCCCTGTGTAGTCGACACTGCTGTCACATGACTGCCGCCACCATGGTGGTCATGTGACCCTCTGAAAAAGTCTCGCCAAAATGGCATTAACAATGGTTTCGATTGGTATCCATTAAATTCTTAAGCGCAGTACGTTTTATATACTCATAATATGTAAAAATCATGCTTATTTTCTAGTAGTATTAATAGCACCTGCACAAAGTGCAGTATCATACGTCAATTTTGTTATGTTATATGTACGTATGTTTCATCTTTTTATATTTCAAGTGATAAAGAAGGCATCTACATCACCAATCAAGATATCAGACAGCTGCTATTCAAATATACTTGTGGTGGCAAAATTCAGAGGGCAAGGAATGCACGTATTCTATTTATATATTTTTTACTTATTTGTAATCTTTTATTTACTTTGTAATTAATATGCCTGTGATAAACGAAATAAATCAAATCAAATCAAAAATCAGAGTATTTAGCTCGTAATTTAAATAGAAAACGATAGTTAGGAAAACCCAAACACCCGCGGAATTTAGATTTTGATCTCAATCATAACGCCTACTGTCATTGTTGAGAAGACCAATAGACACCATCTACTATATGTTTGCATCACAACAAGTTCAACTAAAAACTGCTGGTTAAAAAGTTAAAAAATTGGTTTCACATGAAAAAATTGCATGTGTGCAGTTAAAGAAAAATTGGTTTGATGGCTATAAGGTACAGATTTGATTGCTTTTCCGTTTGATGTAACATCCTGTATAAAAAGCAGATACCAGTGGTTACATTGAATGAGGTATCCATTTAGGCTACGTAATTTTTAAGAACTCCTAAAATAAAATTACCCCATAGGGTCCGAACATGTATAAAATATGGAAGAAAGAATCTACAAAGGCCTATTTGTCATTTCAAAAATTCTACTTTATAATACAGATTTGATGAGGTTAACTTATACATGTATGCTAATTGACCTCTACATGTATCGTTTCAAGATGTTAATTTACCTTTGTATGCACATTCTGTTTAAAATATGTTATAGCAACATTCCAAAAAATTGCTTTGAAGTCACAATTTTTATCCATGTTTAAAATACATAATGAATTGTTATTCAGATCAATGGTCATAAACTTTAAATAACTCAATGAGTAGTCATTGTGTTTTTATACATTGTTTAATGGTGAACCAGGGTGGACAATGATATTGGTATATGATGTCATTTTTATTCAATGGTATATTTAAAAGAATATGCAATGGTGTAAAAAATTTTTTTTGTCAACTGATCATAACCCTTAAAAGTCTATGCTTGGCGATTTCTTATATATTTAAAGAAATATGTTTTTATATTAACAGTCTGGCAAGCTGTAAATAAACATCCATTGGTAGTAACTGTCAATACTAAAATGATAAACATGTCTAGGCTTTAAAATGAACTGTTTATATGCCGTTAATGAGATGTAAAATGGAAATTTTCAACCAACGCTGCGTGTTTAACGCAGCATTTATTCCAACACCTGAAACTTTAATCTTTAAATACTAGTCTGATAATAATATACATGTAGTAATTGAATTATTAATCTGAAATGACCTTTCATTTATTTCAGCAAGCACATCCTTTGGTCAGCGTGACTGCTCTACCTACAAATTCAACACAAGAAAAAGTGGACAAACTCTTCAGTCCATTCACCAAAGGAAATACCAAATGGTCAAGTAACGATCCTAGACAAATTGAAGGCACAAAACATGTCACAGAAATTTTCGCAAGTAATCCTTATGTAAGTCTTACATTGCTTGATGATTCAGCATTTAGAAATGCCTTGAACATTTCCAGCCAGGATTTTGTCCTCCTTTAAGAAAAGTCATGATAATAATCTTCCTCCCAATGATAAAGCAAAACTTGAGGAAAAAGTTCAAGATTTACTAAATGAGACTGAATCTGTATGTCTCACTATTGATCTTTGGACAAGTCGTCAATCCAAATCATTCATGGGTATTACAGGCCATTTCATCAAAGATTGGAAACTGCAGAGAGTTATGTTAGCTTGTCATAGGGTGAAAGGCCGCCACACTGCTGATAATATTCTGGAATACTATGAAAATGTGATTGAGAAATTTAAAATTCGTACAAAAGTAGCGCATATAGTCAGTGACAATGCATCAAACATGAAATCGTTCGGAGCAAAGCTAGCTCAAAAAATGTCAGAAAAAGATTGTGATAGTGATGATGGTGAATCAGATGAGGATGAAAGTTGTGATGATAGTGATAATGATGAGATCGCTGAGAATATAAGTAAGCAGTTGATGAATGAGGTTTCTATATCACAAGAGTTTTGTTTTTGTCATACTGAACGATTGGCTATTAAAGAAGCTATAAAAGCTTGCCCAGACATCAACAAAAGGATAGCAAAGTGTAGAAGTATTGCTACCCATGTGCATCATTCCACTGTTGCATCAGATATGTTGGAAGATGAAAATAAACTTCTCACTGCTAACAACACTAGGTGGTACAGTGAAGTTTTTTGTGTGAAATCAGTACTTAATGTACCCAAAGAGAAACTGGCAAGCCTTGCCAATGTAGAAAATCTGACATTTTCAGATAGAAAGGCATTGCAGGAGTTTTTAGATTTGATGGAACCATTTGTGCTCATTAACAAATCACTACAGGCAGATGAAAAAGCCACGAGCAGCTCGGTGATACCGTGCATTAGAGCTTTGAAAGACCATTTGGCTGATCAAAAATCTAAAAAATATGTGAAAAAATTAGCTGTTGAAATGGAAAAATCAATTGAAAAGAGACTAACAAAATATGAGGAGTCGACAACATTTAAAAGGGCTGCATTTTTGGACCCTAGGTTCAAATTGGGCTGGTGCAAAAATGAAGCAGAGAAGCAAGATGTCATTGAAGATATGAACTCATTTGTTGATGTTGATGTTGATGTTGAAAGTCCCCCCAAAAAGAAGGCAAAAACATTTAGCATCATCAAGAAAAGACCCCCACCTAGAAAGTCTGATGAAATTTCTATGTATATAAAAGAGGACTTGCTAGATGAAGATGAAAATCCCTTAAAATTTTGGGAACTGAATGAAAAAAGATGGCCTTGTCTTGCAAAACAAGCCAAAAACTATCTCAGCCTACCAGCCAGTAGTGCTCCAGTTGAACGGATATTCAGCTATGCCGGAAAGATATTAAGACCAGAACGGGCCAACCTTAAGGACACCAATTTCGAAATTATTATGTTTTTGAAATGCAATGAACATTTATGTTAAATGTATTATAAACAACTTAATTTCATGTACATGATATATGTAACAAAGGTTTCATAAATATTTAGCTACAGCAATTGTTAGTGATTTATTTGTAGTATTATGATTTATACGAATATGTATTAGTAGATTCTGTAGATAATTATGTTTGTAGATTGTAGATAAACATTACCATAGTAACTAGGTTTATATTTTAATTCCTTTCGAATATTTTATCATGTTTCCAACAGATACGATTTATTATAACATATGTCTGTATAATGACAATAAACGTATAAATCACTAAATGCGAGTCTTTATGTTGTATTTCATTGAACATTCAACTTGTGTACTTGGTACTTGGACTCAAGTACAATCAAAGTACTTGTACTTGGACTCAAGTACACAGACAAAGTACTTGGACTGGACTTGAGTCCGTAAAATGTACTTAGGCTCAACTCTGCTACCAACGTCAGCAAACGGCTTTGCAGTTGGCTGTTTATTGCGGTGCAAGCATTGATAGAGCACGGTGATGATGTCAGTGGTTACACAAAAAATGTGGATCAGGCCTCTCTGCCATGATGTCTGCATTCAGTTTTTGACTAGTACAAAACTATGCAAGCTGTGCCAAAGAAAGTTTTAGTGTGGCAGTGGAGAATATTTTCCAGATGGATCAAAGGTAAGCAACCAAATAAGGCAAATTCTATAAATATTCCTGTAAAAACAGTACAAATTGCCAAAGTGAAGTTGGCTTTCACTTGCACATACATTGTAACATCAGCCATGAACATGATAAGGAGACAACTCATAAGTGAAAAAGAGAAAATGCTCGTGCAGGAAGCACACCGTGCTGGAGCCAACAGCCCAGTTCGCATTGTAGAGTTCATTACCAGACAAGTAAGAAATTATGCACGTGAGCCCTAAGAGCCTAGCCAGAAGGATCTCTAGAACATTGAAAGAAATAAATGCCAAGTATGTATCGCTTCATATGAATTAAACTTTTATCATTTCTAATTGTACTTTAAACAACGAGAATTACATATGAACGTATACATGCAGTTAGATTTGAATTGAATATATTGAATTAAGATAAACTTAACTGAATACAATGCATGCCTTACTTAGTTTAACTGTTAAACTGTAACTATATTTCAGTAAGATCCATAATCGGCTGTTGGCAGCAGGACCATTGCCGGCCCAAGCTGCAGAAAACGTGTTTAATGAACATCAACAGGAACCTGTGTAGTGGGATGACGACCAGAGGCTAGCCCCCTTCTGTGCAGTTGGCAGAACTAGAAGCCTACCTCAACTGGCCATACCTCGCATTAGAGAACTGTACGGTGAAGCCATCCATGAACAACATGCCTCCCCTCGTCGTTATGGGTGAAGGAGATTATGGACAGCAACAAGTTAACTAACGGTCAATGCGTCAAAAGGTGGTCAGACAAATGTCAGGAGCATCAGAGCGGGGTGTGACGGCCCTATAGTCAACACAAACATCAGAAATATACTGTATTACTACACAAGCTGGGCACGGGCCTACAATCCTATATTTTTATATTGACAATTTCTGGTTCTGATCAGAATGGACTTACATTTATGATAACGAAATTGCAGAATCAAATAGATATGAAAATTTTGGGATTCAAATTTAACATTTTAAGATATTAGTTATCTACTATTCTACTGTAGAGTAGTATGTAATATATGGGCAAGATCACTATTCATTATACTACGATGGTAAAAGGCGGTCTTTGAGGACAGCCGTGATGGACACTTTCGCCAAACAAAAAACTTTACGTGGTTGTGACGTTAACAGTGGAATCCAGAAAAGATGACCAAGACCGTGTAACGTCCCGATCCAGTGTGCTGTGACACGCGAGAGCCGAAGGACTTGCTATCGGTCCAGAGTGGATTAGGAGGCAGGGGAGGCTTTGGGGCGGTCTACAACCACTACAGTAGTAACCCATCGCACTCCAAGCTCCCACAGCTCCTTAAGAAATTAAGACTTGGTTTGAAGGGCAGCGCGTCACCGACCGCGTGAAGATAGGAGTACCTCAGGGGCAGCGCCAGTGCTCTGGAGAATGAGGTACTTCGAACCGGAGTTGTGATAATAGAAACATAGACTTGAGTGGTCTTCCTACTTTGTTTTACTTATTGATTTTAATATGTATATAATCGGACATGATTTATTCATCAATGTGTTTCTAATTTTGATAAATGTTTTTTCTTTGTATATCTTTAAACTTGCCACCTTTTTTACGTTCGAGGATACTGGTATGTTCATACAGGTGTCACTTAGCCATATGTTGCATTAAGACAGCAATTTATTACTATTCTCATACCTGGTGAGCTTGGAACGTGTGGTTTAGAAAGTCCTAACATAAATTAAAAATCAGAGCATGTAGTCCAATTTAAAAATGTTTTTTCCGCATTTTAATAAGAACAGAGGTGGCCTTGGCCATGCAGACCTGCTATTCGCTGCAGAAATGCTCGGATAGGATATGACAATCGAAGACATTGAAGAAATGGTCTGTGGCACGTGCACAGACAGTATGAATAAAGTGGGGTTAGAAGCATTAAACAGCTTGATGTGTCAAGTTGATCCTTTACACAGCCAAATTATACAACCATCTAGTAGCGACGAAGGACTAGATTGTCATGAATTGCATTATTATTGCAGAGTATAAATGTGTGTTGTTTTTGATTAAGTACTGTGGCTAATATTTATATTGTATGTACGGACTTATTTTGTGGGTTGATTCATGTTTTTCGAGCATAAGAAACTTTGATGTGGAAACATTAAATAAGTGAAAAAGAATGAGTTGAGAAGTTAATAGACTTAGTGAATACATACAGACATATCACTACATAGATTTGTCAGATTCCTGCAATGACCAGCAGAACAGTGAACACATGGAATGTAATAGATTTTTCCACAGATTTGATGTGGACTGTGATGGTGTGATAGACCTCGATGATTTGAGGTATGCCATGAAATTCCTGCTGGGCCAAGATCTGACCAACACGGCAACACATGGCAAGTGATAGTCTCACTAAAATTCTTGCTAGATTAGAGGCCTTAGATGTGATTGGTGTAGAAGTAAAAAAAACTGTCTAATATCGAGCAAGCTATTCAAGATATGAGAAGTACAATGGCCGAATACCATAACGATCTACAGGTGATTTCCAACGAGCTTGGAGAAGCATGTAAAGAAATTGGAGGTTTAAAATCTAGATTATGTACAGCTGAATCTGAAAATGAAAAATTAAAATCTAAAATAGACCAATTAGAAGCTAAAGAAAAGGCTGACACACTACTGATTTTTGGACTTCCAAAACAAAAAGGTGAAGACTGTTATAATACAGCCAAAGCCTATTTGAATCCATTAGTCTAGGAGACCTGATGCTCAAATCTTGTTATAGATTGGTAAATTTGCTCCAAATCAAAAGTGGCCTAGACCGCTACTGGTGAAATTTGTTAGCGAATGGGATAAAATTTCAGTTTTGAGAAAACAAACCAATGGCCGTAAAGATACATTTGTAAAGAGGACCTACATGTATCGGGCAAGAAAATACTAGTGTATGTGCAACCTCAGTAACGGGCATGAAATGAGACCTATTTTGGAATATCTCAAATCACCTCTGACAAATATCTCATCACATGAATGGAAGGTGCGTGTTCTATGAAGGTAGGAAAATTTAAAGGTACAAAATTATTCAATACTTGAATTGGATAAAATGTGTTGCAGACCTCAAACAAATTGGGCTACTAGAAACTGAGAACCATGTGTTAAATTGTAGGAGAAAATTGTGTTTTATCCAATCTATACCACTGTAAGATACAAAGTTGATTGAATTCAAAGGGTTAAAACTTATAAAAAATGTGGGGCAATACCATTTGGCAAAGGATATTAAAAAAGCAGATGACATCCACTAATATATGATGGTGGCTGAAAAATGAATACTGCCCAGGAGTGGACAAAGACCATATATATTCAGTGCATTGGTTTGCCAAATGAAAATTCTGATGAGGAAAATTTGATGCTCATTTCATCAAGTTGACGTTTTTCAAACATTTGATCACAGCTTTCAAAGGCAAGCAACTTGTTGAAGCTACATTCTTTTAATGATGTTTGGGCAGAATCAATGTTAGTTTAAATATAAGGCTGATCCATCATAGGCTCTATACATCATTGGGATGATATTTGATATTGTTTTTTGGGAGAAGAAGATTAAAAGAAAAAGGCATTGTGTTATACAAACGACATGTGTCCCAACAAAATGTTTGAGATTCCAAAGGGGAAATAAGATTGCAGCAAATAAAAAGTCATTAGTAGAACAATTTGGACTTTCGGACTACAAAAAGCCAGAATACAGCCAACACTATTGCTGAAAAAAAGTCATTAGCAGAACACAAAATGCCAGAATACAGCCAACACGTAGAGTAACAGTAGGATGGAAGCATAAGAAGAGGGGGGAAAGTGTGTATAGATTGGTGCACTTGAACAGGGGTGGGGGGACACACACTATTGACCTGAATAAAGAGTTATCTCTCTCGGAATGTCTCACAGAAATTACAGAAAAGTTCCTACCATCAGTACAAAATGAGGTGACAGTGGAAAACACTGATCAGTATTTAGCGACATACCAGGGTGTTGTCTTACGTGATGAGGAATTTCCTCTTAGGAAGTATGTTGCTGCTAATTGTAGCCCCTACCAGGATCTACTTGCATACATACCATCATCTTCCTGATGATGAAGAGATACCTCAAATCATGAGTCCTATGGGTATCAAACGCACCAAGAGACATAACCAGAGTAATCATGAACAACCAAGTACACAACTACGAAGGTTGGCCACTTCTACCAGCTCTGCTATCGCTGGTACTTGTAGTCCAGGGATGGCTGGCCAGTTTACATCTGCACAGGGCAGAAGACCTTCAGCTGCATTTGGCGGGCCTCAGTCCTTGTCGATTTCATCACACCAAGACATGATTCCTGTTGAACACCAGGCACGACAAGCTGTTTCTTCTGCTGCTGGCAGTGATTGCGCCGATGTTGGAGGAAGTGACTTCACTGAAAACCCTTTTGGAGCACCTGACACATACCCAAGCCAACCTGCACTGAATGAGCAGAGTGACATCACTACTGGTTCTGTTAGTGCCACATCCAGTCCATCCCTGGCCGTAAATCCTGGCCTTTCCACACCCGTGCAGGGTGTGACTGCAGGTAATGGAGAAAGACTTTCTTGCCATGCACTGTCACCTTAGCTATTTTGAAACTGGAGAATCATCTGTACAAATAGGCTTCCCCCAAGTTAGGAGAGGTGAAATATCCTGTCCTATTTGTCACAAATTCATATCAACAGTCGTCGCACAAGAGCATGTTAATATGTGAAAAAAATACCAAAGCAAAGAGATACATGTAGATGCCAACAAAATGCTTTTAGTGTCAATGAGACATGGCAAACAAATTCCCAGAACTTCCCGGACTACAGATGGCAGCAAAATTCCCAGAAATGTCCGTACTACAGATGGCAGCAAAATTCCCAGAACTTTCCGGACTACAGATGGGAGCAGAATTCCCAGAACTTTCCGGACTACAGATGGCAGCAGAATTCACAGAACTCTTATGGCGTCAAAACACTTTCACAGTGCTCAGTCTCAGTGAATGGCAATGAAACTGAGCAGACCAAGAGCTCGTTTGCCAGTTCAATAATCGCTGATAGCACCAATGACATCGATGATGATGGTAACTTGCCCACTTCCCCGGTGCCAGATGATACTACAATGCTGACACCGAACAAGAAATCCAAGTCAAAAGATGATTCTGTTGCATCCGAGGTGGAGAAACTCACTAAGCAGACCAAGAGCTCGTTTGCCAGTTCAGGCACAAGAATCTCTGATAACTTGCCGACTTCCCCGGTGCCAGCAGATACTACAAAGCAGACACCGAACAAGAAATCCAAGTCAAAAGATGATTCTGTTGCATCCGAGATGATGGAGCCATTTGTAAGTTTACCATCATTTGCTGGAACACCGACAGTGAACTTCCCAAACCAAGTGAACCTCACCAATGCACGGAGACTACTTCAAAAATATGCACAAGAACAAGTAGACTCGACGGCTCAGTAATCATTAATTCTGAGTGTGGCAAGGACTGCCCAATATATGCAAGATCGGGAGAGTGTGCATGGCCGTATCTATTTTAAGAGCAGATCAGACTATCACTCACCATGTTACAGCCCTTGGCCCTTTTTTTCTTTTTTCTCTACAAAATATGGGCGTTCTAGACCAAATCAGGAATGAGTCACAAGAAAACAATTATAGTTACGAAGTTTTAGATATTCCACTTTTATTTTATCTACAGAATTTTCATCCACAAATTGAGATAACACCTGTGGCAGAACTGATAGAAGGCTATAAAGTAGTCATAATTCCCAATTGTGTTTCGCAACAATATGAAGCTTGGAAAATTGCAGTTTAATAGAATTATTTGGCCAATTCTCACGAAACTTTCGCCAAGCAATTTTTGATATATAATATCAACATTATTTGATAAATTTTGATTAGTTTCGCAACAGGTTTGTATGTGATTGTGAAATAGTGAAATTGCTGGTTGTATGGGCTAATTGATTATCTGTTTACTTTAAACTTTCTCCCTCCATCTCCCTAGCAAGTTTATATTTACCATATAGATATAGCTGACGACAGGTTTGGACACTTGTAGGCTTCTGTTTGGCTTTATGAAGTGACCCTATGGGGAATTGACCTCATGAGCCCATTGTTGCAACACCACACACAAAGCTTCTAGAGTGGTTATCATCTCAAGCTGACGGATGTGGGTTGAAATTGCACTTGGTAACAATCTTGCAATATTATATGTTACCTTTTGCCAAAATCCCATAGATCTTCATCTTGGTCTTCTTCAACTTCAACTTGATCTTTCAATACTTTGCCACATAGATACGATTGTTAAAGCCTGTCTTCGAATATGTCAGTCATGATTTAAATGGACTTCGTAGAGAGATGAGGGAGAAAGTTGAAAATGGGTTCAAATGAAGAAAACAATTGTACAAGCACTTACTATTAAAATTTATAGAATACTTTCAAGGGGAAGTCCTAATAACTGAGTAGATTTTGTTGCTTTAGCCTACTTTAAAGAGCATAGTATCAGTTTTATGCTAAGTTTTAATCTTGTGAACAGTGCTGTGCAAAGACTTAGTAGCTAGGTGTGTGCAGAGGGGATATTTGGTGTTCTTTCGTTTGTTTTGCTGATGGTGACAATTACTTGTGGTAGAATTTATTCTAAGCATGTATATTTGATTCTATAGTACGATAAATGACAGAGTAGGTGCTTAATAAATTCTTCATAATTGCATGTAATTTATAAATTTCAACTTGTTGTTCTTGCACACAAACAGCTATACTCAACGCAACCATTGGTGTGGCTTGATGTGAACTTGTGAGAAAAGGTCCTTGGGAGCAGCCCAGAGCACGTTATTTCTGGATAGAGTGATGGATATTTTAATTTGACTTTTGTGTTAGAAACTTAGAAAACGTAAGGCTGTACACTGAGAAATAAGTTGACAAAGAAACTCTTGTTGCGCAATAGTGTCTGGTTTTAAGATTGAATGATGAGAACTATGATGTCTGAAAAGAATCAGTGGCAGAGGGGGAACTTGATTGTTGTAAAAGTTTGTTCATTTCTAAATATATGTGCGAAATTGATAATATTGAGCTTAGTGCTGTTGAGAAAAGTAGTAAGGGAAGGTTTTTAAGAACTTGAGTGCATTGTGGTATTACACTAACCATACAGTAGAAGTACATGGTGGACATGTACATTTATGTGCAAATGTTAAGTTGCACAAAGTGTGTGATGACATCGTGTAATAAAAAAAGCCACAACAGTCGAGTTGCCAACATTTTTTTTTTCAATTTATTGAAAGCGCATTTGTTGTGTAATCACAATTTTATTTTTGATGATATTGATGAGGTAGCAATGTGAACACAATCTGATTGTGTATAAATCTATGTAAGATTTTAGTTTTTTATGTAATCATGGGTTTGTTTCATGAAGATTCTAGGAATATGATTTTATTCTGCACTACACAATTTTTAATTAAGAATTATGTTTAATCTCAAAGCTTCATGTAGATTTGGAACAAATAAGTTTCTTTATTACTATGTTGTCCTTTGCTATTTTTGTATTTGTGGATTTTAAGGTGCTGAATCAATTGTCACTCTACAGGGGCTGTCATAACTTTATTGGGCAGTTTATCACATGGAGTCTGTTTAAGAGCAATATATGGCAGGTTCATAAAAGGATAATATTTCATTTGATACTGACATTGAATGGTAAACGTTTTTGTTCTATTCAGTATCAATATTAGTTGTGCATAAATGAAGCTAAGGTTTTGCGCCTAATGTTAACTGGTATTTTCTAAATCTTTGGTACCAATTTGGTAGTAAAATTAAGTATCAGATTTGGTCAGACAACAGCTTTAATTAACATCCATATGAAAGTTGTTTGGACTCATTTATGGACTCACACCACAACTTTGTATGTATATCTTTGTCCCAAAAGAATGCTCATGTGAAACTGCTCTTTAATTTACAAGAAAATTATGATTTGTTAATGAATACTCCAGGAGGGTACAACACGATGTGTTGAAATGTGACTAACTACTATCTGGGCTACTACCTACTGTAAAATATATGAAAAGAAACATATAATGACTCGTATCATTCCCCTTCAAATGATTTTATGTACATGTAATTGAAATCTAAACTTTGTATTTGCAGACCCAAAACACCTGTTCCATGTAGAAATACTTGCTACTCACTAACCCTCAGTCGCAAAAAAGGGAAAAAGGGAAAACATGAATCATGTCAGTAATCATGTCAAAAAAATAAAGTAAATTATATAAATGCGTTACAAGCTGCATGGATACCAAGATTCCTTAATATGAAAGGAAAATGGCAAGATCCTTTTTCCATGTACATTGAAAAAATAAATATGAATAAAGAATATATATTTAAAACTAACTTTACTAATGAGAAATCATTTCCAATAATAAATAATATTCCAAGTTTTTATAGGAATATTATTTTATCTTTCAATAGAATGAAAACTATAAAAGACTTCAGTCTTTTAAATAGCAGTGAAATCTTGAATATGCCCATTTGGGGAAATACTCATTTCAAAATTGGAAATACATGTCTATACTTAAAAGAATGGATGAAAGCTGGAAAGATGTATGTAAGAGATTTTGTAACTGATGATTTGGAATTATTAAATGATACTGAACTATATAACGCTATAAATAATAAACAAAATGTGTATATAGAAATGACAATCATCAAGAGTTCTCTGTACAGAAAGCTTAAAGATGTATCTTTAGTTAATAGTTTAAGTGTAAAGAATACACCAATAGATACTATTTTAATAAAGAACAAACTTTTGGATATTAAAAATGCAAAAAGTAAAATATTTTATGACATTCTCATGTCTAAAAATAATGCTAGAGGAAATATGGAGGAGGTATATTCAAACCGTTTTGGTTTCGAAAACAGAATAGAAACATGGAAAAAAATATATACAGGAAAAATTATAGACATTAAGATTCCAAAATTGAAAGAATTTAACTTTAAGATTTTACATAACATACTTCCAACTGGAAATTACTTATCAAAATTTAAGAATATTAGTAAATATTGTGATGCATGTGGACAAGTTGAAAACTTGGAGCACATGTTATATAATTGTGAACGAATAAGGCATTTATGGGAAATGGTTTCTCGTGTCTTAAAGTGTAATGTTAACTTGAAACAAATTATATGTGGGTTTATTAATTATGATTCAAGCCAGAAATTGAAATGTTTGAACTATATAATAGCTATTATTTCATATTCAATTTTTAGAACTAACTCCATCTGTAAATTTAATAATGAAAATTATGCACATAAGAATATTGGACAAATTGTTAAAGAAAATCTGATATATTATAAATTGATTATAGACAACACAGATTGCGAGATATTAAATATTAGATTTATTGATAGTATTTTGCATAAAATATGTATTTAAATGTATTATGTAAATTTTCAGACTTTTCAGTTTTTTTCAATTTTTCACCATAACCTATTCATATTGTAGATGTATATGTATTGTTAATAAATAATAATTATTATTGAATGCAGTTGACACCAAATATTTTTTCTGCTGTAATAGAAATCATATTTGATCATACTTTTGAGAAGTGTATATCCAGTGATTAATGATGTTATCTAAAGTAGCAACTAATTGTCAATATTCTATAATTTTCAGAAAAAGTATATAGAATTTACGGATGTTTATATCATTATGTAAATGTAACTTTTCCTTTCTTTTAACTAACAACTGTTTTTGTCAAGAAAAATAAACTGGAGAAATGTAAAAAAAAAAAAAAAAAAAAAAAGTAATCATGTCAAATTAGTATTCAATTTTTCTAATGATATCAAAGGATATATGTATAGCATATCATTAAGAACGAAGTCGATTTTCGGAACATGAAGTTCTCTAACGTTAATGTTATTGTAATAAAGTATTAGCTATTTTTCAAATGCAATGTCTAAAATTAAATATCTACTGGTATGTAATCAAATGTGGATCAAATTAGTGACATTGAAACCTTTAATTGTAATTATCAACACCTTACCAATTACCATTAATTACCATTAGCAAAATTGAATACTAAATTGACATGATTACTTACAGGATTAATATGCCTTTTGATAATTGCAGTTAAGTATGAGAATGAAAAATTATTTATGTTAAGAAGATAATTATTTTTTAACATAGTATTTTATCCCAATACTGTACACCCAGCAAGGAAAATATGGCTGGCTAATTTGATTTTACTTATTTGTAAAACTTGTTTCGTTGTCAATCCCAAAACTTTTAGAGGCAAATTGATTTAGAAGATAAGAATAGTTTTGTTTTAAGCCTTTCATGTGGGATCGTAGGGGGGTGCCCCCTTTACCCCACAATAATACCATAGGGTTTTTGCCATGTAGGCTATCAATTACATACAAGAAACCCATGCAGAGAGCTCTAGCAGCGTACAGCGGAGGTGAATGGTGTTCATTTTACGTGGTATGGAGGCAGACGGAGTCCGTTGGTGCCAAATACGGCTTCGCGCGGAGAATAGCAAACTTAAAAAGATCAAAGGAAATTTAATCAATACACTGATATCTTTCATACCACAAAAAGGCTTTTCAGATATTGTTTGTTCTTCTGAAATATCCGTTGGAGAAGCACTATTGAAAGCACATGAATTGTCTCAGGCAAAGAATGAAGACACAGATGAAGATTTGGAAAATGCAAATGACTTAGGCAACCCCCGGACAGATGAGGCAAAAGTCCATGAAGCAGTCGGCATTCTTCGAAGTCGGTTTAAACATACAAAAAAACTTGATGCGGAATACTACTCCCCCTCTGAGACTAGTTTAGATGCACAAAAGATTTTGTAGGACCCCTTATTGTATAAGGCAATAGGATGGCTGGTAAATGAGAATAAATACACGAATGCTGAAGATACTGATGTGGACACGCGCTGTCTTAGCATCGCCTGTGACATCACAACGCTTGCAACATCTATAATGTCCCCAAAACATTTGGGATTAGCAATATTCCTCCATCATACATATAGTAGCAGAAAGCTCATAGATACTATGTATGCTCTTGGTTCTAGTGTATCTTACACAGAATTACGGACATTTTTAACTAGTGCTGCCTTTCATGTTGACACAAATCAAGTACCTTCAAAAACAGGTGCATATATACCACCAGAAATAGTTTCAAAAAACGATGGGGGAAGCTTGATTTATGCAAGTGCTGACAAGTGGGACCATAACGAGAGTACCATAGATGGGAAAAAAACAACACATGCAATGACCAGCATTCTTATGCAAGAATACAAGCTGAGCAAAGCCATATCTAGTCAACGCATCAAACGTACAGTGTACAGGACACTTGACACAGTTGCTTTGCAAGGTAATATTGAATTAGTGTGATTTATGATCTATTTTTATGAAAGAGTAGCAAATAATGGTAGTTTATATTATTGCTAAAGCTATTATCAATTTGTTATTTTTATAGGTGGAGACTTGTCCAAAACAATAGCTTATGAAAAACCGCATACCAGGCCGGAGCCAAATTTTTCTCCGCCGGTGTCAGTGATAGAAATTAAACCCAACATCGCACATCCCAAATATGTAGAAGCAGCAGCATAACTCGAAGTGGGTTATTCCACGAAACACAAGATTGTTTTCCATTCTGGCCGAGATTTCACACGAAACTCTCATGTGATGAAGAACCCAAAGATTCTGTCTTTACTGTCGCATACAATCCCATCATCATGGCTCCTCCATCTGAGTTGTCAACTGTTTACACAGTAATGTTACGCATCAAAGAAGCTGCCAATCTACTTGGACAAAGCCACGTACCTTTATGCTTCGATATGGGGCTACTCAGTAAGGCTCTTGAAATCGTTTGGGCAAAACCAAATGAATTGGAGGGTATCATTCTACTTGAAGGTGGTATGCATCTACTTATGTCTGTAATCAGTGGGATAGGCTACCTGTATGGTGATGCTGGCTTAAGCAACCTATTACATGAGTCAGGGGTTTTTGGTGTGAGGTCTGTAGATCATATGCTTATGGGTAAAGATTTTAACAAAGCTTTGTATGGTTTTAAAGTGTTGGAAGAGGCTCTGTGTACACAATTTCTTGTAAACTTTAAGAAATGGTGTATAAGTGAAGGGAAAGATTTGCCAGAAAACTTCTCAGATCTTTTAGCTGAATTTGAACTTGATCTGATTAGAGACACAGGAAAACAAGATATTAACGTACTATTCAAAGTCATCACATCAAAAATTACTCCACTTATTCAGGTTTTCAGAGAAAAGGGGCGGGAATCATCTTATACTTTTACACTTTGGGATGACATTCTATTCAAAATTCTTCAGCCCTTTAAGAGGTTTATCTGTGCTACAAGGGTTGGGGTTTGGGATGTTCAGATGTCCTCAAAAGCAGAATTCCTCCCCCTTTTGTTTGCCTCGAATCGGACAAATTACTCCAGGTACCTTCCTGTACTTTTGCTTAACATGTTGCGTTTGCCCACTGAATTGCAATCTTCTTTCAGTCAAAAAGGACCTGTTGCAAAGCTGTCAGCAGGTAGGTTTAATAAAGTTTGGCTTGACTACGCCCTTGAAACCACTGAAAACAAAGATCTCAAGGGGTCAGGAGGCATCATAGGTTTGATAAAACCATGTCTGAAATGAGAAATCTGAAATGAAAAGAAGGTAACAATTAAAAAGAGGAATATCCCTGATCAATTGATGCCCCTGTTAAAACCATGTCTGAAATGTATCTTAGGCTAATGGCTGTTAATGCAGTTAAAAACGTACCCTTTTCAAGAGTGATGTCATATGAAAATTCTCCAGTTCCATTAAGTCTTTT
>JAGTTF010000356.1:0-16145 GCA_019095985.1 Streblospio benedicti
TTCAGCGGGGGGGAGTCTGAAAATGCACATGAGAACTCACACGGTGAAAAAACCTCATGAGTGCAGCCAATGTAGAATGTTTTAGTGTCCACGGATTGCAACTTGACCAGCCACATGAGAATCCACACTGGGGAAAAAAGAATATAAATGTACTTATGTGTGAGAAATCATTCAGTCGGTGGAAGTCTGAAAACCCCATGAGAACTCACACGGGTCAGAAACATATGGTTGTGGAGTTTGTGATAAAAGTTTCTCTCAAAAAGGTCTGCTGTTGTTACTCATATGCGCACTCACACAGAGAAACCATACAAAGTGTGATCAGTGTGGGAAATATTTTCTCAAAGTTCTCATCTGAGGAGACACAAGCACACACACTGGTGAGAAACAATTTTACTGTCATATTTGTCACAAAATCATTTACACAAGGAGGCCACTAAAAAAGGCACCATATCACGGTGCATGCCAAGAAGTGAGTGGTTATTACATTGAACATCTCTTTTTTGTAAACAGTTTTAGGTTATATTTAGCAGGTGAAGACAAATTCCTGCTATTTCATCAGCCAAAGCTTTGTTTCAAAAAGTTACCTGCCCAGCATGATTTTGTTGCAGTCTAATTTTTCTGCACCTGATTTTTAGGTTTTCTGCTTGTACTTTAAGCTAGATTCTAGGAATTCGCTACCAGCATGATTTTGTTGCTCTGTTAATAAATTTGTCAGCACCTGATTTTAGGTTTTCTTTTTACTTTAAAGCGGGATTAAAAGCGGAATTTGCTTATAAAAGTAATCTAGCACTATTGCCCACACAAATGCAATGGATGAATACTGCCTGTGATATCCATCCTATGATAAATAGTGCTGACCGAATCACTCCCTAAAGCCTCAGCACTTAACTGATGTATGAATATACTAGTATGTGGTGGTGGATTCTATGATTTTTCGGTACTTTATTATGTAAATAAAAATTGTGGTTTGTATTTGGTTTTATGAAATACGGAGAAACTAATAGTACAATGCGTAAAGTCTGTAGACAATTGGTTAAAGACCGCCACAGGAAATATGTAAATAACTAACTGTATCCATATATTGTAGACGCCTCTGTATATCTTCTATTGTTTGAAATAAATTTAGTAAAAAGTGACTTTCAATTTTATGTGTGTTCATTTTTCTATACAGATGAATAAAGAATAATCATTGCTGTTGAATGTTGCCATAGGCCCAAAATGATTCATTTGCGTGGGTTTTTACGCTTATCGATGCACGTACGGAACCAATGTGATATCACCAATTGTGTTATTTGCCAGTTACCTTCATATCTCCATTCTATCCTTACATGCAAAAATCACCGCCAATAACCCACACTGATTGGTCAATCAGCGTGCTCAATTAAGCGATTGACTGAGCGCGTGAGAGAATTGACTGCACGTGACACCACCAAAAAAGTCTAATCACTAACCTGTAGTTGTTGTATTTATTATTTCTTGGTGTCAAAAATCAATCACATATTGGTCTTTTATCATATACATTTCATTGATTTGTGATTTGTGTTTATTTTATTTGCTACATATGAATTTTAAAATTGCGGTTAACAACTGTTGCTATGTGGTTCAACAAGTGACTGTTGCTGTCACTTGCTGAACTGCAACGCAAGCTGCCCCTAAAAAGAACGTATATAGGTCTACTCATGCCATAATCATATGAAGCACTATTGGCCAATCTTGTTTATTCACAATCAACCATAAATACAACATACTCTATTAGGAGTACACCACAAATACTAAGTACTAATATACCAAATACTCTATTAAAACGAATATACCACACTTAAAGTATTGCAACACAATTCATAGTTCCGATGCCCCGCCCCCTTTTCAGGTTTTTTCACTGCTACCACGTAGGTCTCATAAACATTCCTATCGCCCATAGTAAATAGAGAGAAATTGCCGACATTCTACGCAAGAGTGTTGAATCAAAATTGTGCTGATCGTCTTAGTTTTAACTTGGGATAAATTCGGTAACCTCTGTTCTGCAACATACCAGAAGTATTTTCAGAAATCATTGATAATAAAGATTTGCAGGGGCATTTAGTTTTCAATCTTTTTCCATCCACTACCAGCCGCTACTCTTAATCGCATCGTGCTATTGTCGCCGTTGACAAATTACGGCGTGTGATAAAGGCTCATATGTCCCTGCAAATGGCGTCACCTTTAAATCGCCAAATAGAGATTTGTGAAACGAATGGATTATCATTGTTACAATAACATACCCATCACGAATTTACATGTCGGATCAATTATGAACTGGTTGTGAAGACATGGAGGAAAGGATATTTCTCAAACCACGCAAATTGTTTGAAAATCACATTGGTTTGTGCATGTGTGTTGGCGATGAAGAAATTTACACGGCTGTACGCACACGACACATATATTTGAAGACATTTTTGTAGAGTCTTTCACTCAAGTAAGCTGTTTTATGTTCATTTTCGTATCATCTGTACCCTTTATGATGACTCACAGCAGTTATATTATTTTACGAGTATGAGAACTTTTAGAAATTCGTCTTTATAAAGTGTACCTCGAACCGGTCTTTGAATCGAGGGCAGCACCAGCTACATGCACTCGCTACATGTTTGGAAGATAATCTAGACGTAAAAATCCATATTCCTATAACTAGATCTTGAAAACAATTTATGTAAAAATTAAGTATCGTTATTGTTTCAAATGTAAAACTGTCAAAATGCCAGTGACAGTGTGCGTTAGTGTTTTTACTACAACGTCATAACTCTTCTAAATCGATAAGTAATAGTTATACATTGGATACAATGTAGAAAAGAGGAAAAGTAATGCATCCCAACTGATAAAAAATAAGACGTTTAGCACATTTTCATTCAAGAATCTGGTGTCAAAACATGACCTTTTCTCACTGTTTACTACGGCGGGAGATAAAGCTTGTGAGACCATGATAGCGCACCTGCGTATGTTTGTGTAAAGCTTCTCGCTGATTGGTTGGCTGACGTAAAAAGGGGCGTGGCTCGGAACTATGAATATGACAATACCAATAACTATATTACTACTGTACCATTACTACTACAATTACTAGAGACAACACAAAATATAGTCCCCCACCCTTTCTTCAAGTTCACAATATTCATCAGTACTTCAAAATTACAACTACTACCTTATATTTAACTAAAATCCCAACTCACGGATTTGGACCTTCCACAAATTCCAACAAGTTCAAGAAATGCACTTTACTTTTCTTACTCTTCCCACCAGAAACATTCAAGAGACTTTGGAAAACTTTCATCAACGTCAGAACACATCTATTCTCCCCAACAACCAGGCAGCTACTAATTAAAAATTCGATGATGAGAAACGCATGCCGTCGAGCAAAGTTTTGACGACCATTGAATATATTTATGCAACAGCCCCCAGATCATCAGTAGCTGATTATGTTAAAGTCTTTTATTGTCTAAATGGTACAGTCTAGTAGGAGGTGTGGCCCCAGCAGCTGAATGTGTGATCCCTTGTAGGGTCTGTGATCGTGTGGAAACCACGGCCGTGTACGGAGTGTGACCGTGTGTAGGGGCCGTGACCCCGTGCATGAACATGTGTAGGGGCCATTCAGTATTTCTGACAGGGTGAGGTCGCAGAATTTTCAAAAAAAAAAGAATTAATGACACCCCCAACCACACAGGCACACTTACAGTTAACACTATCATTGACAGTTAAATCAAATAATATTTGATAGATGTCAATATAAAAGCAGTAAACTTTAGAACAGAATCTCTCAAAAATACGGGTAAATTTTCTGTGAATTGTCAGCCTCCATCAAAAGTGAAAAAAAATGATAGTCCCCCTCCTTTCTCCAAAGATTGTTACAAAAGACCATGCCCCGCCCTGAAATCCTCCTACCCCGAACTGTCATAAATACTGAATGGTCCTTTAGGGCAATAAGTCTGGAGAAAATCTACATAAAAGTACATGTGTCATTTTAATGATATGACTATACTGTATATTGTAAATGAGGTACTTTGGTGGTAAGGGGGAGCGCCCCCTGGATCTGTCTATGATAAAATAGACATTATAGGAAAGTTATAGTTTTGAAATGTTGAGATTTGTGCGTTTAAAGTAAACATTTCCTTCTTATGAACTATGTGTAAAGCCTCCAAGAATTAACAGTGTCGTTGTTGTAGCATCTTGAACGTAAAATTGTGGGAATGAAAACTTAAAATGTTGCAATGTTGCAACTGAACCTGAGTCTTGATTATTTGATTCTTTTAGTGTACCCCTGATTCCATATTAGATGGCAGTCCTCTATACAAAGAGATCACCTGTCAAGGAGTTTGCATTGTGACTAGAAATCGTAAATGTGAAATTTTGCTGTTTAATATGATATTCAAACAGAAATTGATAAACACTATTCTGATAAAACAGTAAATTTTATTTAATATTCAATATCATGATCAGGCATGTCCAATTTGCTTTTAATCTTTAGACAAGTAGCAAAATTAGAAGAAAATTAGATATAGCATTAAATTACAGATAATGTTATTTCTATAATTAGTGATATATTTTTATACTTCTCTCTCTCCTCACACACGTCTTTTTAGCAAGCATATTTCTACCAACGATAGATATAGCTGAAGACAGGTTTTACAACCCTAAGCTTCCATTTAACTATATCAAGTGGCCCTGGCGGGGCTCGAACTCACGACCCCAAGGTTGTGAGACCAGAATGATACCATCATCCCAAGCAGCGAGCTGTTAAAAGGTTACTCGGCTGAACCGATGTCTCTGTAACCCCCAGCATACATACATGGTCTGTTATCATCTCAACCCAGAGGTCGTGGGTTCGAATCCCACTTGAGGACGAAATTTTGGGAAGGGTCTTATTAGCATTTTTAGTGCTTTTGAATGATATATATGTGTTTCCTTGTGCTTGCGGATATATTTTTATACTTCTCTCTCTCTCACACACGTCTTTTTAGCAAGCATATTTCTACCAACGATAGATATAGCTGAAGACAGGTTTTACAACCCTAAGCTTCCATTTAACTATATCAAGTGGCCCTGGCGGGGCTCGAACTCACGACCCCAAGGTTGTGAGACCAGAATGATACGTACCATCATCCCAAGCAGCGAGCTGTTAATTGGTTACTCGGCTGAACCGATGTCTCTGTAACCCCCAGCATACATACTTGGTCTGTTATCATCTCTGATGTTGCATCAAGTTAGAAATAAACAGTTTTTAGTTTTCACACCACAGTGCCCTGACTGAATCATCACTTTACTGATGTATGAATAGATTTGGTAGTGAACTCTATAATTGTTCTGTTCTTTATTATATAAATACTTTTTTACTTGGAGACACTAAATGTAGCATGATCTACAACATGTAAAATACAAGACTGAACCAATTTATGAAAGACCGCCAACTGAAATATGTAAATAACTAACTGTATCTATATTATGTAACTGTGTAGACTATTGTGTATATTTTCTGTTTTAATATCTGAAATAAATGTATGTCTTTTATTATTTGAAATAAATTTAGTACAAATCTGACTGTCAATTTTATGTGTGTTCATTTTTCTTTACAGATAAATAAAGGATAATCATTGTCATAGAATCAAAGAAATCTTGAAATTAAGCTAATGTTTGTTTGTGGATTCAGAAATCGTCTCTCTATGCCACGCAAACTGATTGTTCACTATATTCCATCCGAGGTATTTTGCTTGTCTACTGGCTTTGTGAACTTCAAAATAACACCACATCTCTGGATACAGTTGAACCTCTCTAGTGAGACCACCTGAAGGACCAGACGTGGTCGCAATAGATGATGAAAAACTTTACTTCTTTTATTCCATTCTACGCATTATTTGTACATCTGCATTCATTGTGTTTATTAGTAGACGAAATGAGATCCTATTTAGTATAGGATTGCTTTTGATTCCTGATTTCACTTCCTCTATAGTCAAAACCATTTTCTTCTTCAATACTTTAGTTTGTAGTATTGCTCATCAACGTCTTCGCTGTGACCAAGCCGGTCCATCACCCACTTAACTTCATTTTTTTGAAAGGTTCATTACTTGCATGGTTGTTGATAGGAATTTTCTAAGAGTTGTACTAAGTATGACATCTGGATTCTGGCATTCTGCTTCTTTTGCCAATGACTCTGATGAGTTGTACACTTGATTTGGATTATCCGGTATTGCAAATAGATACTCAGAGCCTATGTGTAATGGGTCCTCGAGAATTAGATCAAGAATGTGCGTGCAGTCCGGAGGTACCAAAACAGGTACTTTTCTGTCCTTTTTCCCCATTATGTAACTGCTAAAAAAGATGTGGCTTCCACAATGGCGGGAATGCTGAACTAGCCTGCATCAGTCAGCTCTATTTCCCGTGGTGCAGCATTGCTCGTGGATGATAAAGGCTTATGCAGTGACCTTAAGCAGAGTGTGTGTCCAATACGTGGAGTGTGCATTTCAGCCTGAACATGGCTGAATGGCTCACTAAACCTATCCAGCCTCGTGTGCCTGTATCTTTGTTAATTTGTTTTTGTTTGTGAACACTAGATGGCAGTAGATATCAGGGTTGTGTGTATTGTGTGTAAACACCGCACACATATGTGAAAAATGCCTCAGACCCTTAGGTGGAGACCAACATATTTGATATGCACATTGCTCCTGAGGTAGAAAAACAAATTGTGAGAAGGGTCAAAATGTCATTGGACTTAAGTGGAACTCCACCTAAGTACCAAATCTGACCAAATCTCCACCTAAGTACCCATTTTCTCCACATATGTACGCACACAGGCACACACACACACACACACACACACACACACACACACACACACACACACACACACACACACACACACACACACACACTCACACATACATACACACTTCTGGTTTAAAAAAACATATTCTCTTTTCCAATGCAAGTTCATACACGTACTTTGGATTGCAATGATTCATTCGATTCGATTTTAATGTGCTATGTACTATGCCTTAACTATTTCACGAGAGATAGCTGGCAATTTTATAATCGTTAGTGGCCCTATACTTTAATTCCAATAACTATTTATATTCCAGTTGAAAAGCATCTCAACTTATCATGATGCATTAAGATAAGTAAGCGACTAAGTCGTTAGGTCACAGGGTGGTAGCATTCACCTGCCCTACAATGCTACAACTGACCACTGGCCACTGAAACTGACCTAAATAACAGCATTCACAGAGTCACAATATTGTACCTACCACCTGCCCAGGTGGCTTACCACCTGACCCGAAGCTAAGTACCACCTGCCCAAATGGATGGTATGTATTTATCATTATTTTAACCTACCGCAAGATAAATTGAACAAACTAACGTAATTGGAGCATTCCATACGCTTTGTTTTATATATGGGCAGTAAAATATTTTTCTTATAGTATATGTATAAGGGTAAATATTGAAGAAAACATTTTGAACTGTATCCAAAGAGCATTACCAAGAGACCTAACGTCCTATGTTTCCTATAGTGGACGTGAAATACTGAACAGGTGCGAGCAGGTGCGACGTCCGGGATGGTTTACATCGAGAAATGACTAAGTATTCACAGGTGAATGAAATGAAGATGACCAAAAAACGTAGTATAAGACTTTATATGATACATTAAATTATAAAATAGCACACATATGTTTAAACAACAGTGAGTAGTTTCTTCTTTTCACGAGATAAATAATATTGTCTTGATAGAAACTCAGCAAGATAACATTTATTGTAGGCATAGACTAATCAGCCTGTCAAATCCACTTCGATATAATGCACATTTTACATTCAAAGTTTAGTAATAAAATATGCTACCATTTTTATAATTGATATGGTTGGAAACGCATACTTCTGTAGATTACATATGTATTAATTACATGTTTCTAGCCATGGCAAGTGCTGAAATACTAAGCAAAATGTTCGGACACTTTTTCTTCCCTAATCACGTTTTTCACAGTATGGTTGTCATTGTCAAACGCTGGTTCGGTAATAAATATGTCAGTATCTCATCCATACCTGTCCCAAAAATATTTTATTACTATATATGTAATCTACAGATGTGTGCGTTTCTAACCATACCAATTATTATGAAATAGCAGGACATTCGATGATCAGACTTTGCTAGTCAGAATGGTCAACACAATCGTAGTGGATTTGACAGCACATTACGACTAAGTGATGGGATCAATGGACATTTCTTTCCAAATATAAAGTATGAACTGAAAGTGTAGAAAAAAGAATCTGCGTCGAATTATAAGTGTCTTATTTGTCTATGATAATCTTTAAGTTGTCAGTAAACCTCTGCAAATTACAAGCATGCAAGTGACAAGTGACTAATCTCAACTCTGTTATACTATCGATCATTTGACAAAAAAACACAACATCAACACACGTTTGCCATATTAATGTATAATGCTGATGGAATAATCTGCATTAATATGCCATTCCACTCGTAATTATAAATCTTGGTAATTGTTTTAACTAAATAGTTTATTTTTAACATGAATCACATGCATCGCCATGCGTTTGACAATCACCGTTCGGCTATACCCACAGACTATGGCTAAACAACATGATTTGTAAATGTTCCTATACAGTTTTTTCAGATATATCAGTGCCTAGATATGGTCTGTATGTTGTAGACCATAATATATTGAATGGCTTCTCATTCATAGCTATTTGTATTTCTAATCATAAAGTGCAAATATATCACGTCAAAATCAACCAATTTCATATTCATTTTTACAAGACAGCGTTTGTTGACCATCCTCTCCCAGGCACCTGCTCGCACCTGCTGGGAACGCAGATATGGACGTGTTGCGTATTAGTGTGGTACGATATGTAATTCCGTAGGATTTTTGTGCTAAAATTGATTTTTTTTTGTTGATTTGGTATGGTTAGGGGTCCAGTTAACTAAAAATAATGGGGTTCAAATTTTCCGACCCCTGTACCCCTGTTTTTTTGCCATTTTCCAAAATGGCCGCCCGGATACAAAAGCATTGCATTTTATTCAATATCTTGAGGTCTTAGTATTAAATTTGGGTTCGAAACATATGTTTTTGCATCTTTCATCTGAAAAGGTGGTCTCTCTGGAGACCCCTTTCATTCACCGATAAGAAAAAAGGTGCGCTCCATATAGACTGTGCTGCTCCTGGCGGCTCAAATTTCAGCCAACCAGAGCTCTACGTTGGTTTTGCTACGAACAACAAAGCACACGTGGCTCATGCATATTCATGTGGTCTCCTACACAGACCTTTGTTTTTTTTGTTGAAATCACAAATGCGCACGTGCCTCATTATATACAAGCATATAAACGCATTCTTTATGTTCAGGAATGGTTAACATTAATGTTATTAAGAACATCATAGACTATATAACTCATAAATCGAAGACAAATATCGGCATTGATCAGTTGTCAAAGATTTCATCTCGAGGATTTCACAGACTCTTCATACACTTGTACGTCGAGAATATCCTACAATGCATACAAATCACGTTGTCTCTGCTTTCCTAAATGTTTAGTATTAATCCTGTGTGATAATTACCGTTGAACTTTTTATGGTATACACAATATTTCACTCATATTAAATTCCATCTTTCACGCCGTTATATTTACGTCGCTTGAAAACCTGTCAATCAAAACTTCTACTGATGACGTCATTGTATAATCATGAATATGCAAATTCGTTTTACTCCGCAATGGATTTTAAATGGCTGATGGCAAGGTATACATATATCTATGAAATTTGATAGATGATACCTTGCTGTGGCAAGATGATGTTTTTGATGCCAAGGAGTACAATGAAATAGTTTTTAAGGGTCTAAAATGAGCCGCAGCCATAAAGGAAGCCATTTTCCAAGATGGCCGACACATATTATTAGCATTACACTGTTGCGTTTCTTAGTTAAGTGATGGTATCATGTTTACTGTCTAAGTTTATGTTTTTGATACTAATGGGTGTTATAAAATACTCTTTAGGAGCTTTAAATGGATCACTATAATAAAGAAAGCCATTTTCCAAGATGGCCGACGCTAGCCTATTATTAGTATTACACTATGTTTTATTTCTTATCATGTTTAGTGTCATTGTTTATGTTTTGATACTTATGGGTATATTTAAAAAAGAAATTCCAGAGACCTTTTTTCTCGAAATGGCTGCTCTATAGGCTGCTATATAGGCTACTAGTATCAGTGTTATATTTTGTGCCTAATCTTATCATCATCATTATTTTTTCAACTGTTTTTCAAAATGGCCAGCAATCGATGGCAGCAAGCACCTTGGTCGATTTTGTTAGCTGTGTTTCATGTCCCTGTTATGAATATGTTAAGATAATTAAATGTGTTATTATCATTTGAACTAAAATCCTTCTCCTGATCAGTAGTCCAGAAATCAGAGATACCATTCACCGCTCTGTTCACAGACCAGGCCTTGGAGCAAGAGATTAAATTTCTGAAACGTCATGGGGGCATTGTTGGCCTGAGTCAAGAGGAGGCAGCACTTGACACACTCGTCACAACAACTCCTCATCCAGCCAGAATGGTGCAGCAATACCTCACTAGCTTTCCAAAAGGATCACAAACCACAGAACGAAGTGAGCACTACCAATTGACAGGAGATGTGGCAATCAGAATTAGACATAATGTACTAAAGTTGCGCAGCTCAATTGAAATACACTGTTGGGGAAATCCCTATGTAACGGAATCCCCTTTGAAGAATCTTGTTACTTGCCGCATCATCTATGAGGCTGCCAAGAATCCACAAGAATCCACAAGAATCCTTAATTCCACAGAAAAAGGGGATAAAGCCTTTGAAGGTTTCGTTGATCAAAGGCTGCTACCAGGGGCCACAGTGTCTATATGAGACCCAATGAAGAAATTAAAGCTCAAGACATGGGTAGAGAAGACCACAGTACTAACAGGAGTAGGTAAAAAGGCCATCAAGCTGCGAGAGGAACGGTAGCCTCTTGGTCGCTTTCTCATTATTCAGGGAAGCAGACCTGATTTGGTTCCAAAGTTAGAAGAAACTATTGGGGAATATGAACTATCTGTTGTGCCCCGTTCCTTGTGTGCAGTGGATGGGTCATTGTATGTTCCTACTGACAAGGCAAGCCTTCTCCCTGCCATTGAAGCTGCAAGACTCACCTCTATCCCTAGTGACACTAACACAGTAGTAGCAATGGAATCTGCAAATGAAGACACTGTGAGGAGTAATGAAGTAGAGCCAGAAGAGCCAGAAGTAGAGCCAGCAAGAGATGAACCAACTATCTTTGATACAGTGCCTTCCGAACTTGAAAGTAGTGATAATGTCGAAGGTGAGGAAGCAACACCACCTGAACCATCAAATGTGCTTGTAGTTGATGCTATGACAATCCTTCAAAGCATGAAGAAGACCCAAAGCATTAAAACGGTTGCAGATCTTGCTGATGCCTTCACATATCGCATTGATGTCATGATGCATGGATTCAAAGAAGGTCGTGTAGTGTTTGACAGATATCTTGAACTGTCTCTAAAGAACAAAACAAGGTTGAAGCGAGCTACAACATCAGTTGAGTATCAGGTACATCCTGATATGAAGCTCAATATGTCTATAAGAGAACTTCTATCATCTTCAAAGACCAAGCACAAACTGACATGCCTCCTTGCAAATCATCTTCTAGAGCACAAACCTCAAGACAATGATGCATTCAAAATGGTTGTTGTCTATGACAACAAGATAAAAAAAGTGATGACTTTGAAAGTGAACATACCCACGAAGAAGCAGGCGCACTGATTCCAAACCAGGTCCTTGCATGCCTTGAAACAGCAGATTTTAGACAAATTAAAGTATACTCACCGGACACAGATGTACTTACACTCCTTGTTGACCTTGTAGCAAATAATCATCTGCCTGAGAATGTTGGATTGAAGTTTCAGACTGGCAAAGGAAACAAGCGACGAGAAATTGATGTTGTTAAGCAGGTACATGCCATTGGTGTCAACAAGGCAAAAGGTATCATTGGACTGCACAACTTCTCAGGTGCAGACTGGGGAGGCAAATTTGTGGGAGTAAGCAAAAAGACCTGGGTGAGTGCATACATGAAGCTGAGTGATGATGATCCAGCTATCAAAGACGTCCAGCTTCTAGGTTCAGGACCAATTCCAAGTGTCCTTGTAAATGGGCAATTGCCACAACTACTGCAGGGTCTAGAGACATTTGTATGTGGTGTTTACAGTGCAAGGGGACCAGTTGACCTCCCATCCCTTAGGTGGGAACTCTTCAGGTCAAAAAATCTTGATGGAGAGATGCTGCCCCCAACACGAGCATCACTCCCGCCACATATACTACGAGTGAATTACATTGCCCAAAGGGACAAATCATACAAGGCATCTTGCCCAGAACTCCCTCCCATTGAGGATAACGGTTGGCAACTGGAGAATGATGTGTATCTTCCTGTCAAGTGTTTGATTCCACCAGCTCCCAAGGGTGTAATCGAGCTTAAAAAGTGCAGCTGCAAAACCGGATGCAATGGACCTCGATGTAGTTGTCTCAAAAACTGCCTTCTCTGCACACCCCTATGCAAATGTCACAGTGGACGTTGTGAAAATGTGATTACAACAAGAGTGGATGATGATCTTGATGATGACTATTAAGTTTATATGGCGGTTTAATTTAAGGATCTCACTGAAGAGATGGAACTTTGTAAATGTTGCTTTAATTTGTTTGCAAAGATTTAAGGTTTGTTAAAAGTCGTTTGGAAGCGTACCTATGTAAATTAATCATTTTAAAAGGTGGTTGTTGATTAGATACCTGTTTAAAAGTGACCCTTATTGTACTCTTTGCATTTATTGTATTTGTTCCTAACACATCCTTACACAGGTTTCAAATATACATTAGTCAAATTCTGTATTTTCTGTAAACAAATAGAAATAAATACTGTTTTTATTTTGAAATTTTCTCTTCTTTATAAAAATGAATTATAGATTCATCTTATTCTACTGGTACCATAGACACAGAACTGTAGCACATAAATAAAAAATACAGGGCAATAATGCAATATGCTGTCAACATTGTAGTACAGGTATACATGATCATAAACTTATTATTAGTTTAATTTGTCACATTTACGATGACTAGATGTCTAATGTTCCACAATTAAAACTGAAAACTATTCCATGTTATTGTTAGATGTAAAAATACAGATATAGTAAAAACATTATAGTCAACTCTAATATGATGAAATTTGGTTGTGGCATGTATCATAATTTACTAGGCGGCCATCTTGGAAAATGGATTTCTTTATGTCAGTGATCCATTTAACACTTAAAAGGTATTTTATTACACCCATTGGCATCAAAAACATAAACTTAGACATTAAAAATGATACTTCGACTAAACTAACAAATGAAATAGGGTAATGTTAATAATTAGCGTTGGCCATCTTGGAAAATGGCTTCCTTTATGGCAGGGTCTCGTTTTAGACCCTTAAAACTATTTCATTGTACTCCTTGGCATCAAAAACATATGTTTCAACCCAACATTTAATACTAAGACCTCAAGATATTGAATAAAATGCAATGCTTTTGTATCCGGGCGGCCATTTTGGAAAATGGCCTAAAAAACGGGGGTACAAGGGTCAGAAAAATTTGAACCCCGTTATTTTTAGGGACATGAAAATTTGAACCAAAAAATATTTTTAGAAATAAACAACTGGATTTTAACCATGCAATGTTTTGTAAACAAATAACAACAACTATTTCCGACATGCGAATTTCAATTTAAAGGCTACAAAATGAACCTCCCAATGTCAATCACTCGTTATTCTCTCTGTTTTAATTTATTTATAATTTTCTATCAAATGTTTATGATTGTAAGATTGGAAGTTATTAGGTACATGTCAAGAAATAGAAAATAACCCACTGATATCTCTTAACCATGCAATAACAAAAACTCAGAAAACGTTAAAGCTTTCAAACGCCTAAACCTACAGAATGATGTAAAACGTGTCAAACATTAACCCATTTGATAGTAATTACGCCACACGTCAGATAACCAGTTAACGTAAACTTTTACAAACGCCATCGAAACAAATAAACAATCCATGTCATCAATGTCCCTTAAGTAAAGAAACAATTATCAAACTGCGACGGCAACAGAAGAGAGAATGTTGCTATAAAGAAGCATTTAAACTTTATTTGTGTTCCTGTCCATCATGCTTATAATGTAATACAATAAAAACATAAACTATCAAATGCTCAAAGGTGCTGGGACTACTTTTGTACTCCAATGAGTACGTTTCTAGTTGATATTTTATTTGTACTCATTTCTTTTGGTGTTGAAGAGGAGCCTTTAGGAGCTCGAAAACGTTTATGAATAAAATAAAAATTAGACTTTAAAACAAAAATTCATCTCATCAAGAATACAGCCGTAAAAGAAAACTATACACTATTGACAATGAGACCGAGTGCTGTAGGCCAAATATACAGAATACTTAATACTGTATAATGAATGATGGACCCACGCTGAATGTAGCTCGCACTTGATCAAACCACGAAAACATCAAATTAGACATTATAGGAAAGTTATAGTTTGGAAATGTTGAGATTTGTGTGTTTAAGTGAACATTTCCTTCTTATGAACTATGAGTAAAGCTGCTCAAAAATTAACAGTGTCGTTGTTGCAGCTTCTTAAACATAAAATTGTGGGAATGAAAAACAATATTAAACATATTGAACATCTGAGTCTTAATTATTTGATTCTTTTAGTGTACTCCTGAATCCATATTTTTCTTTCCTCTTGTAGTCCAGGCAACATTCTCTCTATGCGTTTTCCGCTCTCTCAACAACTTTGATTTTTACCATGGATTCTTTTTTCTGTGATGTTACTTAATTTGTTAGCTAGAGCGCTGTTGGGTGTCTGGACTACAAGAGGAAAGACGGTGTGGGAGAGAGGACTGCTTTATACATAAGACTGAGGTAAAGGAACTTGTACCAAAGAAGGGGTTGTATATATGTTGGAATGTAAATTGTACGGAGAGTGGAAAAGACATCAAATACTTTGGAGAAAGTGGACGGTCGGGATACACTCGAGGAAGGCAACACTTGGCAGCTATAAACAACCCTCAAAGGACACAGCAGCAATGCGCTGGCCAAACATTTATCAAAGCACCCTGGGACCGAAACAAAATTCAAGATGAACATCATAAAAACGTTTCAGAAACCTTTACAACGTCAGATTAGGGAGGAGTGGAAATATATGGGGCAAAACAAGGGACATTATTTAACAATAAGATGGACCACTATCAACCAGCTTTGGGGAGGGTAGTTTTCACAAACCAACTACAATATTGATCGCCTATTTTTATCTTACTACTATTAATTTTTCAAACTGTTTTGTATATAATCACCTTTTACTTGAATTGAAAATTTACAAATAGATTTGAATATGTACATTATAGTTATGTATCAATGTTAAGAATACCCTACTAAATAGACTTTAGTATTTAAAAAGAGATTCTTATAGAGTTAATATGTATGACTAAGTATGATAACAAATATTTTCTATCAAGTGTACAGTTTTAATAATATATAAAGGAAGTAACATATTTTACATTAAAATATAAATGTTATAAATTAAGATTAGTATAAGTTAAAGTGTTTATATTTTCATATGTTGTTTTGAAAAAGGAACCTGTAGGTTTGAAACTAGTAATAAAACATTTTTTGGATTACATTTGTTTAAGAATTTTTGAATATTTGAATTGCATGGTAAGACTGATTGAAACAACATGAGAAGTAAAAGTAGAAACCCAGTTAAGACCAACTCTCTATGGAAGACAACCTCTTTAACATGACCATTTTTCACGGTCCAAACCTTCATAAAGCTACCAAACGAACCTCTGTATAGAGCATCTCACCTCTCTACTGAGACCGCCATACACTGATCCCAACGTTGGTCCTAATAGAGGTTCTACTGTATAATGAAGGACGAATGCTGAATGTAGCCGCACCTGATCAAACCTCAAGTACATCGTGAATCCAGTGGCAGACATCATGAAAACATTATAGGAAAGTTAGAGTTTAGAAAATATGTGTATTTAAAGCTAACATTTCCTTCTAAACCAAACTTTGG
>JAGTTF010000357.1:0-17846 GCA_019095985.1 Streblospio benedicti
GAACTCAACTTCAAAGATATGCATTTAATTAAACTACTATATTAAAATATTATGCACAGATAAACATGAATGAAAAAATGACAGCCATATGCGTTCAGAGACTACGTTCATGTAGAGCTCTGTGTTGGAAAAGATTCAAGTGACGCGTGCCTATCAATTGTCACGGTTATTAGAACGACAGCACGCGACTAAGTGGGCTATAGTAGTTTAGCTCTAAATGATTTAAGCCGGCTTTTCTGTAAACAGTGGTTAGTGCACTTCTGAGTGGACCTTTTATCGTGGACACAAATTTAAGACACCCTTGTTTTCATTTTATCTATCTGAAAATTACACATTTACACGATTTGTGACCATGTTTCACAAATAATGACATCCTCAAAAATTCACAATTGAGGTCAACCACATTTTTAGCACTTTCTGACCCCCCCCCCCCCCCCTACGAGTCAAATTGATGACACACACTCCCCCCCACCCCACCCCCATGCACCTGCCCCTGTCAACTAGGCGGTGATGTCAATTTCATGACATCCTTATCCCCTCAATTAAACATATGTATAAATTGTGTTTGAGAAAGGTCAGCAAATGGCATAATAAACAGTTGAGTTCTAGATTACTTTATAATATTTTGTTACTTTGTTTTGAAAAAAAATTTACATATGAAACATTATCACCCACAAAGCATCTTTAATTTCTGTGGTCAGAAGGATGACCAAATTGGTTAACAACTGGTTCAAGTTATATTTCCATTGATCAATATCATATCACAATGTTCTCATTCTATTATCCTACAATTGTTGCCAGTGTAAAAACTGTGTTCAAGTACAAATTTGTGTTCAAGTACAATTTAGTAATATATTGGCAACTTTACCACATAAGTTAAGATGCAAAATTAAGTTAGTTCGATGTACGAAGTTGAAGCTCACCCCACCCCCTGTCAACCTGTCAACTTTTGTGATGACCCCCCCCCCCCGGGTCAACTTGCGTCAACATCTGCTGACCCCCCTCCCTCTCTTCAGGATTGACGTAATTTGTGAACGCTCCCAAAGTTTCCATGTAAAATTCTGATTTTCAAATAATCTGAAGTTTGAAGTTTCCGCAATGCATATTACACAGCTAGTGAGCACCTTTTGGTGCAAATAGAGTTTCAGCTGCCTCCATAATACATGTATCCTTAGGGGCGGTCCAGACGAACATCAGGGGGGCTAGGTCTTTTTTTGAAATAAATAGTTTGTTTCTGCATATGTCCCAAAAAAATAGTTTGTTTGTATATGTGTCCAGAAAAAAATAATTTGTTTTTCCTATAAAACAAATTATTTTCATTCACAAAAACTGCACAAAATATTATACTTTTACCGTGTATTTTCGTAACATATAAAATGTTTTCAATAAACATGAAAAAAAAGTTTGTTGTTCAATGAACACGAAAAAAAAAGTTTGTTTTTGTGGGGTCTCTGAAAAAAATAGTTTGTTAGCAGGTAAAAAAACCTAGCCCCCCTGATTTTCGTCTGGATCGCCCCTTAATATGGTAGATCACCTTATTTGTATTTCTGATATAGTCCATATCGAACTACAGGAATTAAACTGAAACGAGAGAAGTGAATGCACGGGTGTCTTCTATAAGGAGGTGTCCACGTGAAAAGGGTTCCACTGTATACTGTCATTCTGGGCAATATCGCATAATATGAAATACATTGCAACTTGATGTTGATATGAAACAGTATCTGCGTTTCGGTACTTACATAGGGGGGGAAGCTAAATAATGATCCTAAATTATGATGCCAAAGTTCGTCGCATTATGAAAAGTTATGACAAAATTATGCCAAAAAAACATCCAAAAAGTTTCCCAAGTGTACTGGTTTTAGTGTGAATTTGAAACAAAATCATATTTTCTTTGCTCTACTACTAGGAGCATTGAAAGGTATTAAAAATTCAATAAGACGAAAGTAACAAAAATAAGAGTATGCTCATAGAATGTGTCATAACATTTAAGAATTGATATACACCAGATTCATATAAAAAATAAATGACTTTTCATAACTATGTACACAAAATACAAAATAGCCACACCACTGACTAAAATTAACAATATCACATTAGGGTATGGCTATCTTTAAAATTACCATCTTAAACATAGTATTTGATAAATAGAATACATCTTTATAGTTTTTTGGTCAATACAAGCTAGTTTGGGCAATCAGAAATGGGCTATAATTATAATAGGTAGGGATTTACAATGTGCATCCATGTAAAACATAATAAGCATCCTACTTGATGTCATGTTCATGTAATAAGCACCTCTCCCAGCCAATGATGGCGTGTCACCATTTATGCAGAACAAGCTATTTTAGTACATGTATGGTGTTAGGACTAGAAATCAAAACGTGAACCGTAGGATGGTGTGTGTGTGGGGGGGGGGGGGGGGGGGATACTTCCACAGTCGCCCTATATGGCATGTGCCACTGATAGGGCCCGGGTCACATTTTCCACCACTCATTTTCAATAGGGGTCAACTTTTCCAACACTCAGTCATGATTTCAACATTCCAGCCAGTTCACCTGGGTCTAATAGAATAACTCTCTACTAAACCCTGGTTTCACCAGGGATGCAATATCTCTAACTCTATTTTCATGTTTTTTTGCAATATTGAGCCATATACTAAAAATGTGAAATTCAATAGTATAAAGAAAATCAAGTGTTAAAGTTGTAGTAAATCTTGTTGTTTCACTATTGTATCCCATAGAATAGTATGGTTAATATCCTTTGGGCTTACACGGCTAATAACCCATTGCTGTCTGAGTAACATATTTAGCTATTTCAAGAAAATTCCTTATTCTAGCTAGTAAATCCTAACATTGCTGCTTTTTCTATTAAACATTGATTAAAAAATTCTTAACATGTCCTATATACAAGCTACAAAATCTGTTTCTATGTTATGACTCCAATTATTGAAAATAATCTGGGATGGGGATTTCTTACTGCACCTGGTGACTGAGGGCTGCTGCACTAAAAAAAAAGCTTGTGTTGCTATCTGTGTGACAGTTGTGACACAGGCTTCCTGCACAGACCAGCAAATCACAAGCTCATCTCATAGGTCAACAACTGATTGTAATTTGCCGCCACAAGTCTGTCTATGACTTGTTTCTTTATACTAATATGATATATTCAACCTTGAAATTTCCGTTAGATCTTTTAGAGTAGCATTACACTGAACTGAAACAACTAGCACTCATTAGATTAATCATGAAATACAGCTAATTAGCTTTGTCAATGCCTAGAATTTTTTGTGCTGAACATTTCCTTAAAAATAAAGCAGGTGTGGGACAATTTGGTTACTTGAATAATATTGATGTACCATTACTTTATTGCCTATGCTGTTGTTTTCCATTAAGTGTGATGAATCCTACAAAATGGTGTCATCATCAAAATGTTTGATATTGCATTCTTTTTATAAAAAGTGAAATGAGATTCCAAGATGTCTTTAAAATATATATAATGTAAGGTTTACTGTAACTTTAACATTTCTTTCTATAGATTTTACATAAAATGGAGAGTTATCAGAATGAAGGTGACCATGTACAGAAATATTTCATGGGTTACAACTAGAAAGGGGGGACATTCAATTCTTCATTAAAGTGAATGATTGAGTCAATTGTTACGTTGGCTGGGTCCCCCACTATTATGTGTAAATATGATTCGCTCAATATTAAAATTCGTTCTGTGATTTTCTGCTCGAACTAATAATGGTCTTAATTGTAGGGTAAAGTAAACTTTGTTCCATACAGATCTTAAATGCTCAGAAGTCAACTTGATTTAGTGACACCATGTTCTTTGAACACTTGATCTACATGCAGTTATATTATTGAAACTAATGTGCTGAGGCCAGTTGATTGAGTAACATTTTATATAATATGTAATTTCTCTCTAACATTTTGTCTATTCTATAATGCTATTAACATAGATTACCGAATGATAAAACATAACATGAAATTTGAAGTTGTGTGTACTGACTTGTGCAATCTGAGCCATTTTCAGTACCAATATTTTTATATTATGGGGTTGGCAGTTATGGCTAATCTTGTCAAACCAAAAATATATGGAAAACTGAAAAAAAATCTGCCTTCAACATTGTAGCTACATTACATAATATAACTGCATGTAGATAAAGTGCCAAGTTTCATAAACTCTTCATTAAAGTGAACGATTGAGTCAATTGTTACGTTGGCTGGGTCCCCCACTATTATGTGTAAATATGATTCGCTCAATATTAAAATTCGTTCTGTGAAGTTTATCAATTTGACCATTTTTTTACATAAAAAGTGTTTTTATTAATTCATTTACATTCATTAGATCACTAGTAGGATCATGCAATAAAATGATAAAATTTTCTATCACAGGCATCATCCTTTCCCAACTAAATGGATTATCAATTATTTCAAACAGTGTCAGTGACATGGTTTAAGCCAAACTATGTCAATAAGGTGACAAGATTCTAATTTCTTAATTACATATGGAATGAATACATCATCTGCATAATTTTCAAAGGAACCGTTCTTCACATTTGATTGCAAACTATTAACAGCTGCACCATCAAGAACAACAGCATCACATTTGGGTACAGATATGATCTGATTTTCAGACATAGCTACAGATACCCCCTGTACACACATAACACTTTCTAAGCAACCTAGAATTTCAGACTTTGACCACTTGTATAGTTTATTAATTTCATCCACAATGGCTGGTGGTGCTGATTGTCAATGTTAGTCTTCATGAATAAAGAAAGTGTCCATGTCTCCATCACAGTATTCACACCCTATGTACAAGCTTCTAAAGAGATGTGCATTCTGTTTTGGAGACACAAGTTGACTTTTGCTCTTGATAGATTTTTTAGTTGGAGTTTCAGCAAACTCCCCATGCGATTTGGATCCTAGCTTTTATAATAATATAATAATATAATATAAAATTTGTAGAGTGCATTATTCACTAACAGTGTTCTATTGCGTTTAAACAATTACTAGAAAAGTCAATAGAGAAAAAGGACCAGTTGATAGACAGTTCAGTTAAGAATACATATATCATTTATATATAAAACTATATACACATACTGAAAGACTAAAACATATATATTCAATTTTAAAACTAAAACACACAATTACCAATATCACACACATTAAAAACCTTATAAAATGTAAACATCATTGCCTTAGTATAGTTTATAAAAAATATGCTAATTTAAAAAGATGTGTTTTAAGACATTTTTACAAGTATTCACTGTTTTCAATACGATAAATACTGTTAACATCTTTTTGAGCAACATTTTTAGTATATACAGTAGGTACAGGTCATTTCCTTCATCAAGGAAAGGATTATCATGCTCTTCTGAGGATTAACATGCTGTACTGAACATCATTAACTTTGAGTGTTTTGTTAGGGAATTGATAGGCTGTAGAATATTAGGGATGTGTGTAAATGATCAAAATCAATCAATCAAATCCAAATCCTGAATTTATTTAAAACAGGCCCTAATTATTCCTCATTCAGAGGGTGTGACCTGGCTGCCCAGTCTGGATCTCAACTGTCCCCTCCAAGCCTTTCGGTCATTTGGATCTACCAAACTCATGCCCAAACTTGCACAATCTTTCTGCAAGACTGCATCCCATGTCTGTTTGGGTCTTCCCTTTCCTTTCCTCCCCTTTATCTCAAGCTTTCTTACTTGGCTAAACCAGCTTATACCTGGGCTAATCACAGTAGTTTATATTATCCTTACATGTATTTAATACTTATGTGAACCTTTATGAACTCCTGCATGTGCTGTTAATTTTGATGGTATTATTTTATGTCTGTATGTGCCTCTATATAGTTTTTTCACTTTTATTTGATTACAGGCTCAGAGGATGTTGTCCTGAAATACCTTCAAGTTGATGATACTGACACCAGTGAGACAGTGAGCAAATTCAAGAAAGAAGTCAACATAATTAAAAATGTCAAACATGAAAACATTGTCCTGATGAAAGGTATAATTTCAAGCCCCATGGCAATTGTAATGGAATACTGCTATATTCAGCCAGAAGTAATTTTCGGTCCTACAGTGAAGAAAAGAGACACAATACATAATCTACAGAATTTGATGACTTTTCTAAGTACAGAGAATTTGTACAAGAATAAAACAGTATTTGAAAATTGCCTTCGGGACATTGCAAAAGGACTATCATTCATACATGCAGCAGATATATGTCACAGGGACCTAAAGCCTGCCAACATTTTGACTTCATTTAAGCACAGAATAACCTGCAAATTAGCAGATTTTGGTGAGGCAAGATCTTCCCTTATTCAGACTGCGACAGCTCATACACGCACTGGGCCTGGAGATAGAGGAACTGTGGTCTATAATGGTCCAGAACAGTTCTGGGATACTGAGTTAGATATACAAGGCTTCAAGAGGATGGATATGTGGGCTTTTGGGATGATTGCCTTCTTCATGATGAACCCAGACCAAACAGGCCCTTGGCTTCATGAAATCGCTAACAAAAAAGCAGCTAACACTACCTTTATATTATACAATCTGATGCATGGAAAAAAGAAGCCATACAGTAACAAAAAATATGAAGCATTCTTTGCTAACACAAACATACTTACAATTTACAATAATTGCACAAGTTATGAACCGATGGATCGACCAACAGCATCAGATATATGTAGATTATTGGACAATAATGCAACTACATTAAAAGGTACCCAATATTAATATAATATTCAATTTATTAATAGCTGTATATGCGTTTATTATGCAAAGTGGAATTGTAACATATGTTCATATTGCAGAGACCTTGCCGATTTTATTTTCTCTCCATACTTTTGAAAGAATATTTGTACCGTACATTGAAATCTCTATGTTGATATCACATATTTGCATTGCTGTATGTGTTTTAATTAAAACGCCAGTAGACTCATACTAGAATGTTGTCAATGTATCAATTGCAGGTGATAAATGTTAAGCTATATTGAGTTTTTTGTGTTATTGTTTTAGAATGTAGAGGAGAAAGAAATGTATTTGATGCATTCAAAAGCATGCAATCAACAGCCTCTGTGCCAAAAGCTTCCTCAACAGAAGTTCAAATCGAGGTACTCCCTCCATTTTATTTGTTCATTGTTGTTTGTTCTGTTCAGAATGACATTAAAGTTTGCTTTAATGATGTAGAAGTCATTCTGCTAAATATTTGATTTAATCCTCCTCTATTGTGTTCAAAGCAATCAACAATACAACTGCACAATTTCCCATTGCTTCTCAAGTAATTTTAGATGTATGTGTATGTATAGCAATTCATGCATTTAATTGAGAAATGGGAAAACATGATTTACAAATTTAGACACCCAAGCTAATAGCACACACCAATACAAGAATATCATGATGTCTCTTCGGAAGCAATTCATTAAATACCATGGTGTACCAGAAATGAATTTGCCCAGTTATCATTGATTAAAGACTTGAGTTCAAAAGTTAATCAGTGACATTTTCATGATAAAATAAGATGGGATACAGCAGTTATAGTGTATACTGTTGGCAGACGTACACATAAGACTATGAGTGCAGATCAATTTACATTTTTGAATTACTTCAGGTTTGCGAAAAGGATGTAAGAATCGATGCTACACCAACCGAATTAATCTGCTCCAGCAATGAGGGCTCTCTAGAAACACATTCTGAGGTAGTTATTGATTTATTAATTCACTCTCTCACTTTTTCACTAACATTTCCCCTCACTTACTGTACTCATTCCCTCATTCCCTCAGTAACGCTTTCACCCACAAACCCACACGCCAAAATTTACTAAAGTTGGTATCATTATTATATCTTCCCTGTCCTTTGCTTCTTGTATTTCAAGCTTTCTTAATTTGCTAATCCAGATATTACTTACCAAATGGAAGTCATTTGATGGTGTGCTTGTTCTTTACTACATATGATTATGTAATATGATTAATTATTATCATAGTGAATGAATATGTGATTTGCATCTGAAAAAAAAAGTTTTTGTGGTGGAGGGCGGGGAGGCGAGGGGGGGGGGCAGATGGTTTGAATATGTAGGGGGGTTTGGCCAAACACCTCAAACCCCCTGTGGATCTGCCAGTGCTTAATAATGGTGTATGGATGGTAACATGAACTTTTTTTCCACTCACCATGGCTACTTATTTTTTGTCCATTTGTACTCCATACAATTACATATTACACAATTATATTGTTTTAATGCCTACTGAACAAAAATTGGACAGTAAATTTGTGCTTTCCATGTTTTATTATCCAATTGCAAAAAAAACAATCTATTTTAAAAAGATCTATTATTCCCTATTAAAGCTCCAGTAAAACCTGGTTTCCCGCCCTGCGCTTATATTTGATTTGGGATCATTTTCCACCATGCGTGGTCTCGGGCTTTTACCTCTTAAACAGCTGATGAAGCTTTCACTATGAATGTAACAGTAAATCATTATTTCAGGTTTCCGCGGACAATGTAGGAATCGAATCAAAACCAACTGTGTCAATCTGCTCCAGCATCAATGACTTACCATCATTGGAAAAACGTCCTGAGGTAGCTAGAATTTTAAAATGCCGGTTCACGGGAAAGTCGTTGAATACTAGTGATCGTTGACCAAAATAATTACTTGAATTAGAAATTAAAGACTTTTTCATGACATTTTCATGATAAAATAAGATGGGATACAGCAGTTATAGTGTATACTGTTGGCAGACGTACACATAAGACTATGAGTGCAGATCAATTTACATTTTTGAATTACTTCAGGTTTGCGAAAAGGATGTAAGAATCGATGCTACACCAACCGAATTAATCTGCTCCAGCAATGAGGGCTCTCTAGAAACACATTCTGAGGTAGTTATTGATTTATTAATTCACTCTCTCACTTTTTCACTAACATTTCCCCTCACTTACTGTACTCATTCCCTCATTCCCTCAGTAACGCTTTCACCCACAAACCCACACGCCAAAATTTACTAAAGTTGGTATCATTATTATATCTTCCCTGTCCTTTGCTTCTTGTATTTCAAGCTTTCTTTATTTGCTAATCCAGATATTACTTACCAAATGGAAGTCATTTGATGGTGTGCTTGTTCTTTACTACATATGATTATGTAATATGATTAATAGAAAAAAAAGTTTTTGTGGTGGAGGGCGGGGAGGGGGGGGGGGGGGGCAGATGGTTTGAATATGTAGGGGGGTTTGGCCAAACACCTCAAACCCCCTGTGGATCTGCCAGTGCTTAATAATGGTGTATGGATGGTAACATGAACTTTTTTTTCCACTCACCATGGCTACTTATTTTTTGTCCAGTTGTACTAAATACAATTACATATAACACAATTATATTGTTTTAATGCCTACTGAACAAAAATTGGACAGTAAATTTGTGCTTTCCATGTTTTATTATCCAATTGCAAAAAAAACAATCTATTTTAAAAAGATCTATTATTCCCTATTAAAGCTCCAGTAAAACCTGGTTTCCCGCCCTGCGCTTATATTTGATTTGGGATCATTTTCCACCATGTGTGGTCTCGGGATTTTACCTCTTAAACAGCTGATGAAGCTTTCACTATGAATGTAACAGTAAATCATTATTTCAGGTTTCCGCGGACAATGTAGGAATCGAATCAAAACCAACTGTGTCAATCTGCTCCAGCATCAATGACTTACCATCGTTGGAAAAACGTCCTGAGGTAGCTAGAATTTTAAAATGCCGGTTCACGGGAAAGTCGTTGAATACTAGTGATCGTTGACCAAAATAATTACTTGAATTAGAAATTAAAGACTTAAGTTCAAGAAGTAATCATCACAATTTTCTTCAGCATATGTGAACATGGAAATACAATTATTGTGAAATTTTGAAAAAACCTCTACATCTAAATACATAGAGAAAAAGGCACCACCTTCTAATTCATAGTTGAAAATTTTATTTAACATGTTTGGCAGTCAAATATCTCAAGTGGCTGGATAAGGGGGATCAGTTCAATAAATGAATCTGTTATCACACAGATAGGGTGGTTTTTATCATTCCATGTCAGTTATTCTCATCCATTAGTTTTTTATTATATAATCTGTTTTTGGTTATGAATTTGCGATTTTCCTACACTTGAATGGCCAAGTGTAGATAAACAATAAAATTTTAGCTTGAAATGAAATTAATGAAACATTTGAGAACGAAATAAACGTTGCTATCTTATAGATTTTTTTTAAAGATTTCCTCTGGCATACCAAGTACTTCTATATGATACATTACCATAATCAAACCACACAAATTACCCCCCAAACGAGCAACTTATGTAAAATGAAACCTATGCAATAATGGATGTCTATAAGTGTACCTGCAAGTGTCTTAACCAAGTTTGAAATACATTAAAACATTGCAGTGTCTTTGGCCAATATAACATGTACTAAAAAGTAATACTCAGTGAGGGGAAGTTCACGGGTATCATATAACCCAAACAATGTATAGAGGATATCTTATTATTATAAAATACAAGTGTATATATGTACACTTTTACATGCTTGTAATTATTTTAGGTTTGCGCACAGGATGCAGGCATCAATGCAAAAACAACTGAGTCAATCAGCTCCAGCAATGAGGACGTGCCATCGTTAGAAAAATGTCGTAAGGTATAAATATTCATTTACATGATAAAAGTATCACGGTTCAATGTTTGGACAGACTAATAATAGCCCATTAATTGTGTCCAATTATATGTTGTTGAGGCTTCCATGTGGTTTTTTTACCACTCTACAAGTCACATCATTTGATAGAGTTCTCAACTTCGACTTGTTGCTTGAAACCGGTGAACACACAGAAATTATTTTACATATGGACCCATTTAGTCCATATTTGGATCAATTGTAAACCAATATTTTGTCAATTTTTCCATGGTGGTGGTCACAATAGAGAGGTCGTCATAAGATGAGGTTCTGCTTTAATTAAATTTGATTTCTAATTGGCAAATAGTCCTTACTTCTTGGGGGTTGGTCGTAACATCGAAACTCATCAAAACTCACCTAATATATAACTTTTTATATGTTTTAACTTTGGTTAAGAGGTTGCTTTCAAATGCAATTAGCGGCATTATATCAAAGAGGGAGATATAGGATTCAAAATTATTTTTAAGCTATTGTTTCCACCATGCACATTTAATCTAAGATGCCACTTTCATTTAATGATATATATATATATTCTTTCCTGTGAATTAATTTATTGTTTGCTATTTTTAGGAGAATTCCTCAGATCCGTGGTGTGCTGTTTTAGGTGACTTCAACCAAGCATCATTTTTACATGATGCTGCTGGTGCACAGTGCAGCAGCATCAGCCTCTTAAGCATAGTTGTGGCCTGCATAACACCACCAAGTGACTGGTCACAGGAGGATATAAATAACATTCTGATTCATGGCAATCAAGTGCATGAAAATATCTTGATTGAAAAGGGTTGGCCGCATTTTCACACAGAAGCACAGCTTTCTTTGGAAGAATTACCAGAACATTTAAATCTATCATTCATGGGAAATGAAATTGAAGCAACATTAAAATTTAAAGATGATGGGAAATATTTTTTTAAGGACGAAATAGAACAAGAACTTAGCTCTGTTTTGGCATTGTCAGACAAAGTGTTACTTAGATGTAATGATTCATTTGTATCATTGTTTTCGGAGGGGCAAACAGTTTACATTTTCGATCCTCATGCCAAAGATACAAGAGGAAATGTTTGTCCCAATGGGTCAGCTGGTCTATTTATATTTAGATCCTTGAAATTTGCAGCAAACTACATCAGCAATAAATGCAAAGAACAGGACCAGATTGACCTGCATCCTGTATTTGTTCGTCTCCAAAGCAAAGCCAGTCCGGTTATTGAAGAGGTAGCATCCATTAATCAAAATGAAGGTATGAAGTTACATGGAAATATTGAAAGTAAAATTGATTCTGAAAACCAGCAGAGTAAGGGCCTTACAATAACAGAACTCTTTGACATAATAATGTTAAATGTAAGACGGGATGATGTTGTTTATTGTGATAATGTACCTTCTGCTAAGCCTGATACCATTTTTGTGGTGAATACAGAAAATATCAACCAAAAGGATGTATTCTGTGACAACAGTGGCATATTTGCCAAACATTCATCCCCATCAACAGTCATCAAATATGAAAATGGCACAATAAAAGTCATAGGAAGATTGATGTCACAAGTACCAGATTCCACTTTAGAAGAAGACAACACATATGTAATTAAAAGAACTTACTCCACACAGATGCATAATGATGTTGTATTAGGCAAACGTATAGTCACTAAAGTTATTTCAAAAGGTAAAATCCAAGATCGTTTTGTCATACAATATTTAGGCTGTACCATTATCAAAAAACCTCATGGTAACTCAAAGAAGAATTTTGAAGTGTATTCCAGAACAAAGCCCTCCATTATACAGAAAATGAGTTCAAAAGAACATGCATTTAAAAAACCTAAAAAAATTATTCAAGATTTAGAGTCTGAAAATGGTAATGTTATGGAGGTTAAAGCTGCCAGTGACATTATAAGAAACCGAAGACAAGTGTATAATGCCAGAAATAGATGCACAAACAAATCTAAGCTTGCAAATACTGGGATTGTTCATACTGATTTTACCAAGTTAGTTTCTATGATGTCCTCAAATGAATTCCTTAAAGACGTTTCATTTACACCAACCAAATGTGGTGTGGAGGTGAAAACATTTTCAGCAACTGATACTTCATTAGGGTGGATATCAAAATTTTGCAGCCCAGATGCCATTTATAAAGCACAACTTCATATTGATATGACCTATAAAGTTGGTCCGTATTATACAACATGTTGCAGTTTGAAGCATCCCTATTTTACATATAAAGATAAGCCAAACAAACATCCAACATTATTAGCAGCTCTCATTACAAGTACTTCAAGAAAGACTGATGATTACCAATATCTAGCCACAGAGCTGAAAAAGAAAACTAAATTAAAATCCTTGATATATGGAACCGATGGTGAATTGGCATTGGAGAAGGGTATGAAAGATAGTTTTGATGAGAATTCCAGTATAAAACTAAGGTGCTTCACCCATGTAGAAAATGACATGAAGCAATATCTTGCAAAATGTGCGGTGTCTCCATCATCTGCTTCTTGTATTACCAATTCTATTTTGGGTGTTGAACATAATGGTAGTCGAACTGAAGGTCTTGTTGATGCTAAGAGCAAAGAAGAATTTGAAGAAAGATATATGGAGCTTAAGAAAACCTGGCCACCATTATTTGCATCATATGTAGAAGAAAGTAAAGGCAGATTAACATCCCTCAAGAACACCCTGTATTATAATATGGGGTATGCAGTACGCAGAGACAGTGGACTAGGGAATCCACCAGGAAAATTTACAAATAATTGTGCAGAAAGCATTAATAATCTGATAAAGCAAACAAACAATAACTTATTTTCTAATATATCTGATTTAAACAATGAAGTCTACTCAAAAATAATGAAATCCCAAGAACAAGAAATGACAAAAGCAATAATATGCATGGGTGAGTACAGGCTAAGTCCCGAATTTAGCCATTTGTCAATGTCATCAGAGGAGTGGACCATGAAGACTATAGAACAAAGAGCTCTATATGCTAAGAATGTGATAGGTTATGGGGAAGAAATCAAAATCAAAAATATCACTCACAAGCTGACAATAACAGAAGATGACTTGGAGAGGTTTAATATAAATCTTGATAAAAATACTTTGAAGAAAATTTGGAATGATGCTGAAGTTTTATTATCTCATGGCATAGTGAAAGTAGTTGGAAGTCACACCTGCATCAGCTATGAAAGTGATATCTACAATGTCTTTGATAATAAATGTTCCTGTGCTAGATATATTAACTTACATATCTGTGAGCACATAATTGTTGTGTGTGATAATAGTGGAACATTAGAATCATATTTAAACAAGTACTGCTTTGATTCAAATTTGTTTTTGAATAAGTTGAAACCAGCAAAAAAAGGAGACATTGCTAATAAAAAGAAAAAGACGAGGTAGAAATATATTGAAAGTCATCCCATCACTAAAATTTTGAAACCAGATGCCACAGGGTTTGTCGACATATCAACACCGAGAGCTTTCCAATTTTCAGAAATTTATCATAATAATGAGCCATTCTTTACTATTCTTAACTCTTCCCTTTTAGCAGAATCAAGAAGGGATCAACCAAAAGTATGTGAATCATGTAAAGTCGCAATCAATTATACAAGTGCAATTTCACCATATGATTTTGTTATCTCAAAAATGGAACGATATTTTTATCCAGACAAAGAGGGTAACTTAAAGCCTACTTTCAAAAAGATGGCAAAAAGATACTACTGTGTTAAAAGAGAATGTATTTTGAAAAGGCACCCATATTTCCATCCTGGACTATTGAAGATTGATATTCCTTTGGATAGAAAACAGCTGGCATTACTTGAGAATGAGTGTGGCTATAATGAAAACACAAAATTTCATTAAATCATTCTTTCAACATTGTCATCTTAGTTTTGTGGGTTTTATTTTTTACATTACATTGTAGTTTTATGTTTTTGCTCACATCTGCACTGTTATGTGCTACTTGTGTATAAGTAAATAATACTTTGGTAAGGTTTAGATTTTTGTTAATGACAGGCATGCATTGTTTTGGGGAACAGTTGAGTATTATCTATTGAAGAGGTAATATTTAAAACTGTGCACTATGTATAAAGATTAATAGTCAAATCACCTAGAATACATAATTCCTTTTTGGTGTATAGGACTTGTTCTCATAATGTTGTGATAATAGGTCCATTGTAATTTTTAGTGGTTCTCATACTATATGAATTTATGAACCAGACTTTTAGGATAAATGTTGAGAAGCTAGAGAAGTTGATATGATTGTATGCTTCAAAATATGGGCCTATATACATGTATTACATATATTAATCGATTTTTGTTTTGTGCCTGTTTATTCACCATGCGAAAATGTTTATTGATGAAATGATCCATATCAAATTTGCAATGTCACCCATTTTTATGTGCAGAAGCATTTGTAAAAATGTTATTGCAACTACCTTGTAATTGTTTACAGTGGCAATGGCAACAAATATAAGAAATATTATATTTCTGAAATAGTGTGTAGTTAATCCTAATCATTTATGTTGTAGATCCAATTAAAATTTGGCATGTTTAAGTGTTTCATTATTCTGCGTTGTGCATGCTTACAATTCAGTAACAATTATTTATGGTTGTATGGAAAATAGTTGCGGATTTTAATTTTGAGCTAAAAATATTTTTATCTATGATAATATAATGATATGATATGGTATACCAGATATATAGAATGTTTATGAAATGCTAGCCAAATAGATAGTATAATGTATTTGTGTTATAAGACTCCCATCTGATTTTTTAAATAAAAAATGTTTCACTGAAATTATAGTTTTATTTGTGCAATTCAGACTATTAAGCTTTACTTAGTAAGTATTCTATTTTAGCAGTAATCCAGTTTAAGCCACACACAAATATATGTTCAATTTAACACATTTTTATATCATTAACATATCAACACATTTATTTAAATTTCTGTATTGTTATAACACATCGCCATGTGATAATGACATTTTAATTGCAAATATAATTCAAGATTTACAAAATATAATGCAGTTACCACATACAACCATTTAAAAGGCCATGCTCGTGTAAAGGCCCACCACAAATTGTGTACCAATCAAAACTTCACCATATTAATTCCAATGCAAATGAGCATTGATGTAAAAGCACACACCTTTAAGTTGACACATTTCTAGTTAAAGGCCCATGGGTATTTGCATGGTCATATACGATAGAAAATGGAAGTGGACAGGAAAGTATGTTTAATTGCTGATATCATGGCTCAAATGATGAGTAAGTTTGATGGTTGAAGTAATAATGTGATACTAAGTGAAAATGTTATTGCTTATGTTTTAAGGAACGTATTCATCTGATAACTGAGGCATACTTAAATTGTGATTAGTGACGAGGTTGCCCATGGTGAGTGGTTCCGTTCCGTTCCGGTAAAAATAACTAGCCACAGGGCTTGTGATATTTGGCGTAACGGAACGGAACGAGCCATTGCAGATATAAAAGTTAAATAATTTACACCACGTTCATTTAATTGTTGTTTACATAAAAAGCAAACACATTTGAACAGTAATGACTAACATGGAGATTCAGTCTTATTAAAATGCATAATAATTATCACTCCTTCATGAATACCACACCTCTATAATAAGATCAGTATCACTGTATTGTGTTATTTCTACTCTACTGTAACAATAACAAAACTAAATCATGACCAATCTGAAATAGAGTTTTATTTCTGTAAAGCCAAGTTAAACGCTCCGCTTTGAACTCAAATTGCTCAGGCTACTCTTAATAGGTTAAGATGGAGATGAGATGGATAGACTGTGGTCACTTAAGAGATGTGTGGGACACACAGTGGGGGCTGATTACACGTGAATTAATTTTTCTTCAGTGGCCGCCAAATTTCTCTTGTGCGGCAGACTGAGTTGGGGCTAATTATGTATGAATTTAGATGTCTTGGATGGCAAATGTCAGATTCGAGATGGACTGATGTCAATAGCACTGTTTGATAGACAAGTGTCCACAATTGACAGACAAGTACATTAACCATACACTCGTGTATTCAATTCTCCATGGTCATTACTGGTAAAATGAAAATCAGAACCATTATGTAAATGTGATCTGTAAGTGACGTGATAACTCATTGGTAATGTGACTGACCCAGCTGCCCAGTGATATAGTCTGTCTCTCAAATAAATAGACTTCACATCTGGTTCCGTTCCGTTACGCAAAAAATCAACACCAAAGGGGCTTGTTATATTCTGCGGAACGGAACGGAACGAGGTTGGAGAATTATGGCATTTGACATATGATATTGCGTGATTAAATTGGTCAGTGATCACATCACTTAGATGTAGAAATATGAATTAAAGCTATGCCCACATGTATGTTATTCAAATAATGTTCATTCAGACAGTTCTATTTATTACCGGTATGCGGAAACAATACATAGCAATAAAAATGATTATGTAAGCAATTTATTCTTCCAAAGTGAAGGCTTACCTCGATCTAGTTTGTGTAAAGTATGCGGTGGCTAGGTGACATTAATTCGTCATTAGGCATCACTAATAGGACCAAGAATGTCTGATCATGCTGATAACTGATAACCAACCACACATTAGACTAGTCACTGTGAATGGACAGTGTGTCTACCCCGTGGAAATCTCGTTCCGTTCCGTTCCGTGGAATCATATACCAGTACAAGTCTGAACAGAAGTCATGAATACGGCAGTAATTCAACTGGATACCGTCGACCATCTCTACTTAATGCAATTTTACGTGACTATATGTACACTACCATGACATATCCAATTGTCATAGAGGGGTGTCTAAATGTACATTGTACATGTGCATTAGTGAATAATTGACATGACCACCCCAAGATAGCAAGGCTTGAGAAATGCTTACTCTCCCGGCTGTGCGTTTGCATTGGTATCTTTGCTCAATGTTCTCTCAGCATATTCAATTAACAGCTTGCAGGACAGAATTATCACGGTATTGCATGACCTTATTCCACTTTTAAATATTTAGGACTGTTGCAAAATCTAAGTAGTCCCGACAGCAATTGAGAATATGACGTTACAGCCGGTGGTGGCAAATGGAAAATCTAGTTTTAAACCCTTTGGGGGTTTGAGGTTTTTCACCCTTTTTATTGTTTATTTTAACCCAAAAAACCCTTAGGGTTCCATA
>JAGTTF010000358.1:0-14429 GCA_019095985.1 Streblospio benedicti
TCGCTAGAGACTGTGTTAAAGTCCACGAGATCGGCTTCCCAAAAGTAGTCGAGACCTGGGGATGGGGCGTGGGGTCTGTCGAAGCGGCGTCTCAGGGGTTTGGTCATCGTGTATACCTCATTCTTGACGGCCCACTTTTTCACGTCCCCGTAGGAGGCGTCGTACCCTGCAGCCCTGGCCTCGTCGCGCAGCTTATTTATACCCGCGTAGGCCGCGGGGTTGGTCGTGTCGTGGTATACGGTGTCCAGGTAGCCCTCCATAGTTAAGTGATGGACAGCTCTATCAGCGTAGGGGCGACGTCCGCGTACTCCCGTCACCACCACCTTACCCGTGGAGAAGACGTTGAAGTGGGCTCGGGGGGTGCGGAGCATCAGATAGTTATGGAGCTCGGGCTCGTAGGAGGCGTCCGTCATGAGAGCGCTGATGTCGAGTAGGTTCAAGCGACGTCCCACGCTGGCCACCAGCGACACCGTCACGAGCCCCGTCGCCGTAAGTCTTAAATCGGGGTAGCCCGCTTTTTGGACCCTGCGGGCGTAGCGGCGGAGGCGTCGGTTGGCCTCGAAGCGGTTGGTGGCAGACCCGTGACAAATCGCGTAGCCGTTGGCGAAGAGTAACATAGAACCGCCGATCTTTTTACTCTTTAAACGGAGGGCGCTAAACTGGCGGGGGTCGTAGACGACGTTAGTTAAAACGTTGGCTAGGGAGGGAAGGTCGAGAGGGGTGCGGGTAGCTAAAACCGATTTCAACACGACGTTCGTCACGCGATATTCCACCATGGTGTGAGGCGTTTGATTAACGGGGACCCTTTCCTTTACGAAAGCGGAAATAAAAGAGGTTGTCGGCTGTGTGTGTCATTTTTTTTTCTGCGATGGGACGTTGGAATGAGCTCGAAGTCTCACGATACTACGAATTAAAAACGGGCTATCGATGACTCTTAAAATTATTACTACTAAGCGCCTTTCAATCGCGGATGAGACTAATCAATGACCGATGGCGAGACTACTCACTCGATGAGCTGGGCGGCGAGCGGCGGCGGCGGCGGCGGATAAAAATCCTATTGCGAGGTCGTTCCACCACGGGCGAGAGAAGTACTGCATCCGCCAAGTGACTCCCTGGACGATAGGTCAGTGCGGCTGACTGCCTTGCAGCCGTGAGAACCGACAGATGGAGTTGCCGTGAGTGTCATTCCACGAGGTTGTCTGACGAGGGCAACCGACTGGGAGGATCAGCGAGGAGGGGGTGGTGTCACAGACTGCAGTGTGTCCCACTTGTGTGACAAAACTCGCCGAGAGGCGGGTGGGTCGCAGTCCACTGTGAGTCCCACTAGTGTGACAAAACTCCTGACCATTGTCTGCCCCACAAAACCCCCCCACCGCTGCCATGCTCCCAGAGTGTGACCCGAGTGTGACAATGCTCCTTCCTGCCGCCATTGTCCAGAGTGCAAACTGCATCAAGTACAAAGTGTTGCACGAAAACCTTCAGCGGTGCGTGTTCGGTAGCCAGGCATCTAACTGTTGAGCCCGACGGCATATTCAGGGTGGGTGAGTGAGGTGGTGGTTGAGTCGTGTAAGACCCTTCGAGGGATGGACGGAAATTGTCACACCATGGCTCTTAACGCATTTGCATCAACCCGAGTAGTACAACCCCGAGAAAAACACCAGATGTCCATGCCTTACCAGCGGGCCCGCAGCACAGCCGCTTTCACTCTTGAACAAATAAAGTCACATCGGTATATGTTTCAAGCACATTTTTAAAGAATTTCTGATTATTTACTTTTTCAACATGTATTGCAAAATAAAATACTTGAAGAGCGGCAAAGATTTCCTGATTTTATGATAAACCTGCAAATTTTGATGAATTAAATCTATGTCTTTGAATTTTTTAGCATTTAATCACTGATTCCAGAACATGAAGTTTACATTTCATAAATTTGGCAAATTCTTCATATAAAAAACATTTTATGTTTAGCGATAATAAAAACATATGAATGTCTATGAAATATTGAAATGGTATTTCATGTCAATTGTAGAACAAATTCCATTTTAATATATACATGTATTGTAGTTTCAAAGTGAAATGTTAATGTATTACATCAATATTAGCATGTATGGTAAATTTGCACAATTTTACAATAATAGATTTATGTTTGTAAATGACAAGTATTGTATTTGGCGGTCAATGCCTCATGTTATTTAATTTTTTTAACAAATGTGATGTGATTGTAGATGAAATGCGTAAAAACGCATGTATGCATATTGTTTTCCATTTATAATGATAATAGTGTACTTTATGTATGTAGTTTCTGCAGAGTACGTTAAAACCATTTAAATTTGTTAACTAAATTTTTTGCAGTGTGAAATTAGTGAAGTAATTATAAAAATACGAAATCATGTTTTACTGATAATAATCAATTATCTTGGTGATAGTTTGAATGGTTTCCTTAATATATTTTTTATTATCTGTTGAATGCGATACAAATAAGTGTTTAGATCACTATGTTTCTGTCGAACTGAACTAATAAAAATCACTCAAACGTGGAAGTCGGATTGACTAGTCTAGACTAGTGTGTGTGCCGTAGCTGTCAAAAGCGGCCTTTTTTGCCAAATAAGAGATATAATGAGCTGAAAGTGTGAAAATAAGAATCTGCATCGAATTTTATATCTCCTATGCATGTGACTATGATAATTTTTGGACTTGTCAATAACACTGTGTGGATAAACCAAAATGCGATTGTTGATGGTAGATCTAGGTAGGTGTCAAAAAGTAGGTTGCACTGTCAGACTGACTTCAAAAAAAAAAAAAACGGGATTGGAAAATCAATATGGCACTTGGCTTAAGTATTGCAAAGCCAAAGTACTAGTAGTATTAGTATTAGAAGTGGTACTGCTTTTGTTTTCAATGTCGTGTTTTGATAAAAATTCAAATACTCTAACATATATGTTTGTCTAATGACAGTGGACTCTATATGACAATGTGGAGAATGTTGTGCATCGTGAGGATGGATAGACTGTGTCTGTGTGATCTCATTAGCAAATTGTGCATTTTCATAATGTTTTGATTGTAATATATATAAACACCCTCCCGGACCCAGGACCCAGACGTGGTATTAAAAGCCAAATATTAGCCTGCTAAAGGTTTCACTTCAAAACCTAGATCTACGCATATGATATTACAGTTTGTATGAATGGACAGGTGATTGAATCATTCGTGAATGAAGTTTGATAAGATTGGTAGTGTGTCAGCAAAAATAAACAAGGCAAACTCAATCATGAGAGTGATAAGATTAAAGAAATAGATGCGGTCGCCAGTGTCTCGACATACGTCAGTCTCGTCATGTCACTAAAATGTACATGTGACTAGACTCTGACATCTAGATCTATTTGCTTACCTACAACAATGTTCATGAAGAAAGCTTCCTAGTATTATGTAAGGCACTTGTTAGACCTCATCTTAAATATGCCGACCAAGTCTGGGCTCCATACCCCAAGAAAGATATTGAGACATTAGAGAATACGCAATGGAGGGCAACCAAGCTAATTCCTGGATACAAAGAACTAGATTATGAGCAGAGACCAACACTAGGCTATCGTAGACATGATAGAATTATAAAAACATACTGGCTGGAAAATACTAGTTTCAACAACGATCTGATGACAGAGGCCTAATATTAGAAAGATATGGGTAGACCTGAACTCTGTACCACATGAGAAAGATTTTAGTTTGATATTAAATAACCAGCTAAAGTTTGATTGCGGCATTGAGATTCATAGATCAAGATCAAGAAGAGGATCACAGTCAAGATTATGTTGATTTTGTAAGTGTATAGATTTATTTTGATACAATACTGTCAAATTAGTATGCAAGTTTTTTGCCTGCAATATTCTGTAAAATATAGAAAAGTATTAAGCATAATTTGAATCAATTTACATTGTACTTTTCATGTTAATTTTGTCATTCATGGCTATCAGATTTTTGCGATTTTCATCTATGAATAATTTTGTGACTATTTTATTTTTGTCCATCCTGGACCTACTTTACATAGGCTATAAATGTTTGCTGACTATCTAAATCTGCATTTTTACACCTACCCACGAAATTCGCGTATTAAACCGTGCGCAAACATTTCCAATTATACAGTAATATAAATGTTACATTTAGATAAATATTTGTGAAAATAAATATTGTTAATAGTGTAAAGCGAGAATGTTTTTGGAAAAGTAAAGTGTGTAAATTTGAACTATGAATATTATAGGTTGTGTTAGTTTCAGTTATTCCTATGTGTGCAATCGAATGTAAAAAAGTTCAGCAAAACTTAATTTTGTGATTACCACCATAATTTAAAAGAAATCCACACACACAAGGTTGTCAAATTTTTAATATGTTGGACACACTGCAAATTCATGCTAGTGTGTATTGAAACGCTATAGATATGAAGGATTTGAGGCCAAATGAGGCCAGTTTTGCTGTCTGGTGTAAACTTTATGATAACTAAATCACCTCCAGTCAAATTTCCATGGCAACCAAGTATTGTGTGGACTAAAAATGCATGTTTTGCATGGAATTTAATTGAATCTGCATCTCTTTTCTAATAAAAACACATACAGCTTCTCTATGTTTATCAAAAACTGAATGAGACATGAGAGATTTCAAAAGGGCACACTTTGGTAGCTGCACACAGCAATGGCAAATCAGAAAATCCCCAATCATTCTAGGACTAGACCCTTATTCAATTGCTTCAACGTAGTGTAAAACATATTCTCGTGGATGGAGGACGATTCACCATGAGATGGACAGATAATATTTTGCTCAAATATTTAGTGATAAGGCATATAAATTGATATACCATGCTTAAGTGTGTATCTGCTTGTAAATTTCATCTCAATACTTCATTTCAATATTTGGTTATAGTATTCGTAGATCATAAAAACTGATAGCAATATACTTATGACACTATATCAACATTTTGTCAGGTTGTGGATGCTTAGGTGAGAGTTTTTGTCATAGCCTAGTTTTATTGTTTACTCTCAAATTCAGTCATACATGATAGTATCTTTAAACAGAATTGAATGTGTAAATGTGTACTTTCATTTGTTATTTTTCATTTATTTGAAAGCATTGTTATCTATGAATAAATACACTACCTTATCAGTCCCTGTTCATATCAACCCGTGGGTTTTCTCTCAGCATGTGAATGGATTTTGGCACCACTGCCAAGAAATTCCCAAATAAGGGCCAGCCAATCACAGCCCGTTTTATTTAAGAAAGTAGGTCGTTTCTTGTTGTCCTAATTTGCATACACGTGTTTTCAGTCTGGGAAGATGCATTTTCATTTTTTTAACAAATTTAAGAACTTTTCTACAATAGGACAATGGATAAAGCACAATTACATGCGAATTGTTGCATTTGTGAAGTTTTAGTGTTAAAGAAAAACTATTCTACTAATCTTAGGACCCCAAAATGGCGGTATTTAAATGAACTTTTATGTGACACTTTGACAGATTTTCGTTTGGTCAGTGACAATAGAGTATGTAATAATTGTTTGGGGATACTTAAATCGTTGGATAAGGCTATCAAAGCTGTGGCAACCAGGGACAGCATTATTTCGGAATTGAAGCTTGTCTATGAGAGTGCAAGAGCCAGTCTGTGTGCAGAAAGTGTCAGTGCTTGTTCAGTAACAGTGCCAGTGCAGCCTTCAACACCCAAAAAAAAAAACGCCCACTGATTAAGACACCTACACCTAAAAAGCTGGTAAAGCGGGCACTGATCGTTTCTCCAACTAAATTTCGACCAATTGCTCCGAAATCCCTCTTGCCTATCATCACGCACGACCAGAGCACACAGACATACAAAGAAAGGACCTTCACTTACAAGGTAGATCAATGTATATGTAATATATAATCTGCTAAAGTAATACATTTATCAGAAGTAGCTAAATCAGAAGACTTTAAAGTTAAACCATTATCCTTTGGTGCTTACTTAGATTTTCATTATCCTTTGGTGCTTACTTAGATTTTCGATACACTAGACCAGAAGCAAGATTTATATTAGTAGACCAGGCATTCAAATTATGAGCATCACTCAAATTATGAGCACATCCGTCGTAGGGTTGAGAATTACGTCTATCTCCATGGCAACACAAACGTTTGACGCAAAAACGAGACGTATGCCGTAACAATAAACGCTAGAATAATTAACAACATGTTTAGTGAATGTAAAATTAAGTTTTGACATACATATTTATGCTTGAATATAAGTTACTATGAATTCTTCAAAATGTTCAACATTGAAAACCATCAGGGAGACAATGTTCACAACAGACTGTAATCTTACTATGAACTGCTCATAATTTGAGCAATGTTTGGCACGTCCAACGTGACCAAGCAGAAATGAACACCAAAACATTTCTTTAAATGTATAATACTTATAAAACGAAATAAGCACTCAATTGTTGCTAAGTGATAGACCATAGGTTGTATTTTAATAATTTGTTAAAAGTTTACTTATATTGTTATTATTTATGAACGAAATTACATAAGTACTGTGAGAACGTCAAGAGGTGCTCATAATTTGAATGCCTGGTCTATCCTTCAATCTACATCCATGTTTTTTTCTTTTAGATTTTGTGCAGTACTTTCGATATCTTCTTTTTTTCCCTTCAATTGGTTTGTTTAATTGTTTCAGATTGTTTCATACCGAAATGGAAAACGTGTCTCTAGAGTGGTACAAGATGAAACTCAGCAAAAACTTTGCCAAGCCATGATTCATGGAGAGAAACTAATTAGCCGTATTGCAAGGTAATGATTAGTCAAACACTTGCAAATATTCTCATCAAAGTTGACAAACCACATATATTTGATTTCAAACCAAGAACGTGATCTTGATTGAAATTAATACATTGAAAATCAGTCATCGAAAAAAAATATCAAGTAATTTTCACTTTGTTATTTAGAATACTTAATGAGGACCGACAATACCGAGAGGCAATAGAGGACACTGTCTGTTACAACATAGAAAAGCAGTGCAAGTACATGAGTAGTGATGCTAGCAATTGTTTACTGGTTGAGAAGCATCCGAAAGATCTAATAGATATTAATTTATCAAGCATTCTTAAACAGTGGGAAGAAACGGGACCATTATACCGGTAACTCATATTTTTGGTCAATTTTTTTCCACACATATATTTTTTTTCTGAAAAAGTTTATATGTTGGCTATCAAGTCAAGTTTTGATAAAAATATATAAATTATAATTTATAATATCAATTCCGTTCTCATTTGCAGTGTGCTTGAAGCAGCTGCTGTGTCCAGGCGCCGAGCTGTAGACTATGATCCGAGTGTACATTGCAGCGTTCTTGCTTTTGCGGGATCTGTTCTGCTTTACCACAGAAATCAACGTCTAAATGCTATTCAGTATGGTTTGGGACTCATATTGGATGGAGGAGGTGCCACAGATGAGGTACAAATTTTACTTATGCATGTTCTAAAAATGTAGAAAAATGTAGTAAATAAAAGTGTACTTATTGTTGTCCCAATAGTGCTTCTGTTATTTATTAATATGGTAATTTTGGCATGTTCTTCAAAGTACTACCATGTGTGAATATGTAGATGCAATTTTCTGACTACTTGGTTATACATTTTCTTTCCAATAAATGGTCTCTGTATTATTGATGTGCAGCAAAAATTTACAACTACAATTCCATTCCATGTATTGTGTTCTCAACTATATTCCAACTGCTAAACCAACATATGTAAATATATTTAAAAAAACTCCAAGCCTGTCCTTTTTATCATTTTTTCAAACTGTTAATTCATATTTCATATTTTTGAGTTTGATAATGTTTTCTATTCAAGAAAAATTTACACTGATGACTTACTTGAATTCTGTTACACTAGCATTGTATTCTAATTACATATAATTGGTCTGATTAATTGTCTGCAATCTTTTGAATATTATACATACTTCAAATTAAAGTTGAGGCTACTTTTAAGAGTAGTACAATTATTGTTTGAAAAAAAAATTACATAGAAAAGTTTGGAATAGTAACTTATGTGTCTAAAAGTCCAAAATATCACTTAAATGTCTTGCGAAATCCTTAAATACCATGTAGATATATTGATAGAGTCTTGTTACGTTTCTGTCTACTAGGTTATTTCGCTGTGTCACAAGTTTGGTATTTGTGTGAGTAATACAATGGTGCACAGTAAAAGAAAGGAATGTTTGGACGTCCACACAGATATCACCGACAAGATGGTTGTCATTCCGAAGGAAAATATTAAAGCAAGAGCTACAGCTAATGCTGTGCAATCAGCAATTTGTCCTCCTTCTGTAGAATTGACAAAAAGTTGTATACCCTCACCAAATGTGCAGCTGTCGCCTATGGATCAAAAAGAAAATGTGTTAAATCCGTCAGCATCCAACATACATGAAGTTGGTCTTCTCTCCCAGCTACCCACAGTATATGGAAAGTATGATTATTTAAAGGTCCAGCAAAGCTATTTTTTACCAACAGAAGAACTCCCATCTCAGTCAAGGCGGGATTGCGTACCTATTTTTTCTATCAAACAGAAAACAGAAATCACAATAGCTGAATCATGGAGAAGACAAAAATCACTGAGTGAAAATGAAATGATTTTTGGACCTTTTGAGCTCAAAGGTGAAATTCTTCCAACAATCCTGTTGTCATCTGTACCATCCACAGATCACCAAAAAGGAACATCTATAGCAAATATAATGCGCACTAAAGCATACATTGACTCTGTGTTGAAAAGCACCAGCTCTTTTGATGGTCCACCACCATATGATGTTTTCGGGGATAATTTTGACCTTACGGTTTCACCTGGAAATATGACAAAAGATAGGCAGAGGAAAAGCTTACATTGGTTCCTTGTTATTGCATCTTTGAAAAGAGTGCAAGGGCATCACTTACCACATGACAAGCCCAAGGCTGACGTTTTGCACATGGATACAAATTGTTGGCTACCTTCCGCAAAAGACATAGAAACATTTGAAGAAAATTTAGACTTCCATGTTGTTCGTGTACTTGTGAAATACTTACATTTCCTCCAACCCCTTGAAAAATGCATCCCTCTGTACATCCACCATCCATTCATTGAAGAATCGAAAAGAAAGTCAGTGGTACTAGACAGTCAGTTAATAGAAGAGAGTGAAAATTCGTCAGAGGGCATGATAAAAATTTCCCAAAAAATTCATGAGGACTTCGTGCCAATGACACATCAAATGGAAGTAGCTGAACAAGTTGTTCTTGATGGTGATTGTCTTACCAATGAACGAGCCTTTTCTGCTCATCAGCATATGTTGAATGGTGACAGCAGCTCTGCACGTCTCGAGGGGCTTATTCAGAGACCAGGCGGACTCCATAGAGTCATGAACTTTACACAAGTAACCCCATGTGCATGAGGCATTAATGTTTATAGTAATAAGTAATTACTGTTAAAATTTTAAGTTTAGTTTTGTTTTGTTTTTTTATTACTCTCAAACATTTTCAGAGACCTGGAGGACTCCCTGCCTTCATGAAATGTACTTTAATAACCCCAGTGCCTGAGGCATTAGTGCTCATAGTGATAAGTCATTAGTGTTACAAATGTGAGTTAAGTTTGAGTTAATTTTGTTCTAACAACTTTGTGACATTTGTAAATAACCCTTAACTTTTTTAATCAGCGATTGTACACAGAATAAGTCATGACACTTTTGTGAAGCATGTATCTCTATTTTTTGAAGTTCAACGCATTATTTTATCTAACTAGTAACAAATTTAGTCATTTTCATTCACCTTGAAAATTCTCAATAGTAAAAAGTATGATCTAAGTTTTCAAATTCTTTAAAAATTAGTTGTTAAATTTATTAAAATTGAATTGTATTGCATGGGTTAAAATTTATATTCCAAGATAAATAGTTTACTGAATGTTACTTACACCACTATAATTAATGAAACGCAAATAGCGATGTTTGTAGTCTGATCAACAGTTACTACATATGTATGTTTTCAGTATGTGTAACGTTTTACCTGAAAAATAAAATGGGCTTTTTGCTTTCATTGTAGCTTATCTATCAGCTCCTATATAAAGAGAGTTCAAGCGCCGGGACGCTCTACCAGCTTCGGAATGCAGTTAACAGGAGAGATGTTTCTGGTACAAAAGAGGATGTTATAAAAAACTTCCGGTCAGTATTTTGGTCATGTCTACTTTCATTTGAAGACTAATGTCAATGACTATATTTATAAATTAGCATTTACTTTTTATCGGGCTTTATGAGTGCGCTATTTCATATTCGACATTGACAAACATACAGAGGAAGTTTTAGTTAATGTTACTTTTCTTTTGTCATAGATCCCACCACAAATACATTGATGATGTCCTAGATGCCTACATAATTGCTGCTGCCCTCGAACACTTTGGGCTGGAGACAGTGCATTCATCACCTACAAAGAATATGCCATCTGAGGATATGAATGTCTACTGTCAAAGTGACCAATACAAGTGGCTATGTGCTCAATCAAAACAGATTCGAAATCATTTGACCTCCCATCATTCCACTAGTGAAGGCTCTGCTTCTGTTAATGAAAAAGTTAGTGTGGAGAATCAGACTGATGAACTGATAAGAGAACATTTGGCAGAGGATGGGAAGTATCACTGCCACCAATGCAAGTCTACGTTTAAAACTGTTGGAGGTTTTGTTCGTCATTCCAAAGCAAAACATAATATTGACTTTGGTGTCAAAGAAAGCAGAGAGAAAAGTACAAACTTAAAAAGTACTGCCGATCCGTCCATCCCCGTCTTTATCAACATGGCTTTACTAGTTAGAGACACATGGGATGCCTACAAAATGTGTGACGGAAATCGTGTCTTCCGAAACCTTAAATTTGAATTTTTGTATCTTTTTGGAAACGGACACATCAAATATCGTCTATGGCTGTGGAGGATGGCGACTTATGAAATGGCAACGTTAACACCAAGGGAAGCATTTGAGTATAAATGGAACATTTCAGTTAATGTAAATGGTGGTCTTGGCTCAAATATGCCAAACGACAACTTTGTTGAGACACAGGTAAAGGCGATTAAGCAATCAATTGCACGCCAAGGCCCAAATAAAACATTTGCCTCAGCTCAAATAGTTTGCAAAACCACACAAATTGTCAATAAAATTAAAGAGCAATTCATGTATGTAAGTAAAGCTCATAAAGCTGGTCAGAAAAGGCCTAATGTTGACAAGTCAATTGATGTACTTGAGATGGTAAACGAAATATGTAGGGCTGGCCTAAATGTAGATCCATGTAAGGCATTGGAAGGATTTGAAAAATTCCGAGACCCACTAGTTGTATTAGATTCCTCTGCGATCCATCAATGGATCACAACACAAAAGAAAATTGCCGCTACATACATGATTAAAAAGAAATAAACATTTTATATTGATAAATAGTTAGACTTGATAAATATTTAGACTTTATTTTTAGTCAATGATTTATTGAATATATTTCAGGTGTCTTGGACACATAAGCAGCTTGTAGGAAAAAAAATATACATGCAATAAAGTACAACCTTTATCTTGGTGTTCACCAAATCATTACTTTTTTAACCCCCCCATTTTGCAAACTACTAGAGCTGAGCTGACGCAAATGTCAGTAGTTGAGCTGAAAGCTTGCGATTATTTAGTTTGTACATATATGTCTATGTAGGGCTCACAATATATGCGTTTAAACTTCCCACACTTGAGGTATGAGACAGTCAACACGGAAGTGATTCAATTTCGGGCACCTTGCCCATTAGAGTATGCTTTCCATCAAGTGCATAAATGCCGTCTCCTACGAATTGATTTTCATTGGATTTGGTCAACAATATGTAAAATGTAAGATTTGCCGGCTAATATTTCCTAGTTTACACTTCGTGAATGATCTAGTCTTGACTGACCTCTACTTTTATAATTAATTTTTTTAAATATGTATTAAAAAGTAATTTTAGTTTTCACTACTTGAGACTGTTTGATTTATGGTACAAAAATTTGGTTCAACTTTGCTGAAAACTGTAAAACTAGAAAATTTTGCGTGTATTTGATTTTGCGATTTTCTTCCATCAATTATTTTGTGGCTATTGCGGTTTGCGGACTATTTAATTTTGCATTTTTTACATTACCGTGTAATTTGCGAATTAAATCGCTCAAACATTTCTAGTTTTACAGTAGTTTGAAATCTTGCATTGATTTTTTTCATTAACATTTTTGTCATGAAAAGAAAACTGTCTCATAGAATTTGATAGTGTTTTTGTAATCTAGTTGAAGCTTAGTTTCAGTGTGATGGAAGAATTTGAGTACTTTATGAGATAATTGGTGGTAAAAACACAAAGAAGTTGTCAGTGATAGCAATATTTTGTTATAAATTAAAACATTGCTTTTGATTGAAAAAATGTTCAATAAATTTTCAAAGTTTATATTTTTATTCATTTTTATACGATACACACATGTTGTTCATACCAAATAGATATTGTCAATATAATTGTCATAATAGGCATAGTATCATATAGCAATAAAACCTTTCACATGGTGAACATTTTACTCTTGGGATATAGCAATTACACTAGGGTTTTATGAAATAAAAATAAGTAAATAAAATTAAACCCGAGCAGTGTGCTGCAACGTCCAGAGTGGACCAAAATGATACTCACAAACTTGTTATAGATGAATACTGTAAAATTTAATAGCCATGAAATAAAATATATTTTACAGTATTATTATCAAACTGAAGTCACTGCAATAATCAACTAGGATAACTTTAACAATAAAAAATGTCAAAATGCCACAGTATGTAAGAAAAAAGCTGTACATTCATTAATTGCAAAGAACAATGAATTGAATTTTGTAATAAGTAGATGAATAAAACCATTGACATTTCACTCTTCACAAATTTTCTGAAAGACAAATTACAATAGAGTGTTCTCCTTCAACATTCCAGTTTTGAAACATGTAACGGCAAAGAAAAAAAAGCATTTTAACATATATTGGACTAAACACTAAAGCAAGTTCAGACATCATCATTACCTACAAAATCATCACATTCCATATCAAATGTTGAAGTTTCCTCTAAAACAGACCGTATAAGTTGGAATATCTCCACTGCTACTCCATAGCTTAAAATGTAACATTTCTCCAACAAATCATCTGGGGTTTTAATGAATTCAACCTTTTCTACAATATTCTCAATCACTGACTTGTTTAATGGTTCCAGGAATTGTTCATTTTCACTTGCTTGCATTTTCTCAGCATGTAGTTCCAATGCAAACTGAATTGCATCACGCTGTTCATCCTCTAAGTGAAAATGCTTCTGTTCCTGTTCATCAAAACTTTCTTCATCTAACATCATTTGTATAGCTGGATGCACAAGTTCGTTTTCGCATTTATCAACACCACACTGGCAAGTTTTAGCGCATATATCGCAGCACAAATGGCGTACTCGGCTCTCATCTGGAGCAGCCAAATAATGCTTCAGTTGAATTTCTCTCCTACAATGTTCTGTATTATGAACATAATCCAGCATATCGGGAGTTAAATTTCTAAGTTGACGCGCAGTGTACAGTAATAAATGCATCGCTTGTTCTCCAGTACGCCCAGCACGACCAATATGTTGAAGAAATGTGTCCATGTCCTGAGGCGGTCCAAAGTTTATCACACTGTCCACATTCTTGTAATTTACACCAAGACCAGCAGCATTGGTACAAAATAGTACTTTGATTCTTCCCTCTTCATAATCGCTACACATGTCCACTCTAATTTTTGTTTTTACATCTTCTGGTGTCATGGAGTGAAACATCTCAATTGTTTTCATGTCCAAGTTACCATCCATGACACACATATTGTATAGTTTGGCAGTATCGTCTATGGACTTTGTAAAAACCAGCGTTCTACCATTGTTAGGTGACTTCAATAGTTCTATAAGCCATAGAAATATCTCCGGCAAAGGCACAGTTGATAAACGTTTTAAAGTGAAGAGCTTCACATTTGCTCTGTCTGGATTATCTAGCACTTCAAAAGGTTTCTTCATTAATAGTTTTTTTTGTATTTTCATTCGATGTGCTTTATTTGCAGTGGCAGTTAAAGCAAGAAGTGGAACACCTGGACATAGGCTTCTAAGCTCAGCAAGTTTACTGTACCAGGGTCGAAAGGCTGCCTCTTCATCTGATGATTCCCCCCTGAAAATAAATTACACAATTTTAACTTTTTTATTCTTATTTTTGTGGGGGTGGAGGGAGATTGGTGCATTTTGTTCCAAAAAGATTTCTTTTCAACAATCAGGCCCAAGTCTACCAAAAGCTTCCATTAAGACTAATGTTTTTAATACCCCATTAAGTTTATCTTCCCAAAATATAAATTTCAATGTAATTACCATTGCAGTACAAGATGGGCTTCATCCACAGCCATTAATCC
>JAGTTF010000359.1:0-16292 GCA_019095985.1 Streblospio benedicti
ATGACTGATGTGGTGATTAATCCCGCGGGGACTTCTCTGCAGAGTGGCATAATGCATGGTTATAATACAATCAATGTTCAACGAAGATATTTTAGAGACTGGATGTGCCTAATAACATCATATTTCATGAAAAGTGAGAGTTATGTTTAAAAAATCAAAAACATATAAAATAGAATTTTATCGATTGTGGTTATAGCTTATGCATTTATTTACTTAAAGTCCTTTATTTCTAGTTCAAGTAAACCATAAAGAAATACTTTCATGTACCAACAGTGTAATTTCAAATCTGTAATACTGCTAATTTTATAGTAATACTACGTGTACTGTTATTTTGTGTAGTTAGGTTTTTTTTCATTTATATTTCTAAACTTAGATATATCAAAATATATGTCTGTGTTGTATATACATTAATTTAGCTAACTTGTCGTGATATAATGTAATACATGTACTCATATAGGTATAATGTAATCATATGAAATGTGTGGAGTATTCCATAATACTGTTAACAAAATCAAATTTTTTTTTTCTCTACTGTAATATGATTTAAAATGTGTGGTCATTTCATTGAGCAAGATGTTTTAATCTGATTCTATAATTTTTGGACTTTTATAGATATATTTCCTCCATAAATTTTATACCATTTGTTGGAAACTCTCCAAAATGGAATTAGATTAATCCATAGGCGCCCCAAAAAAACTTTAGGACTTTGAAAGAGAATTAATTTAAAGAATGAAAGAAGGTATCAAACAGACATTAACAAAGTCTCCTACCCTAACAAATTTTACGTTATCTCATTCTGTAGTTTGACCTTTTCTTAAAACAGCACAATACTGGCTGTGACACCACCCATGGACATAATAATTAATTATTTTATGTATAAGTTTATCACAATTTACAACAGTGTGTCAAACGTTCCGGAAGTTATAATCAGCAAGTGCATGACCTATTTTTAGCAAGTGGATGACCTATTTTCAATGGAAGGGCTGAATGTCACGTGATATTCGCCCCGAATCACTTTGCAATGTAAACAGGAAGCAAACACATGTTTTCTTCGAGTTCTCAAATAATTCCATCATATATTGCCATTTTTGCACAAAATACACAACAAACCATTACTGAAGTACCTAATCCAAATCAACAACAGTGGATTAGGTTGTGACTTTGAATACAACGTTCACATTTGCAGTAGCAAGAGGGATATTATTGAATTTAACAGCGTGGATTTTGTGGAAGCTGAGTATTACTATAAGCAATGGATTTTCAAGACCAAGCCATTTCTAAAGCTGCGAATGGGCACAGTTTCCTTCTTCTAGGCCAAGCTGGAACAGGCAAATCACATACAATGGGACAGATTGTAGAGGTTCTCAGGTAATTAAGTCATTTTAACAAATAACGGAAGTTTTGTGTTTGTAGGCTATTATATGTTTAGAATTAAAATAATCAGAATTGGAGGATTATCAAGTATTGAAAATGATTTCCTGCAAAAGTATTGATTGTATGTTAACAGAACTCAGTGTAGGGGCAATAGCCACTCCTACATATGCAAGTTTCATAAAGATGGAGAGACATATTGAAGTAAAGTCGCTTGAGGCTCAGTTGGCTACCTAGCCTGCCTCTGGAGTTCCATGTACCAACACCACGTGGCCTCCCTCTGCTATAAGCATCAGAAATTGATGGTTGCGGAGTACAAACAAACCAAACCAAACTAAAGTATGTTAGAAATGTATCAGGTTTTACAGCCACATTTTGCTTACTGCTGTTTTCAGGTTAGGGGATTATCTTCTTGAAGAAACCTACTCTAATATGTGTAAGAAAAATCATATAGATCTTGCAAGTATTTCTCATAGTTTCCACATGGCGCTAGCAAAATCCTGACTTAAGCCACTCACTTAAAAGGCTTATACACCATAAAAATCTTATAGTATAGGTCAACATAGTAAACTTGGAAATACTTGCCAAATATTTATGAAGATAAGGAATATTTGTGACATATACTTGCAAAATTGCATACATTTAGGCCTACATCATACATGCAATACTGTTTGAGATAATCCCCTAATTCTGATTCTTGCCCTATCCTTTGCAAACTATTAGTAAATATGTTAGGTCCTTATGAAACTTTAACATCCTAATTATACCCATTCTAAGCCATAGATCCAATAAATCACAAACACTGTGGTTGTTAATTCACAGAATCTGATGTGAGATCAGAATGTGAATAACACTTGGTGAAGTAGGATGAATTATACCCCACCTATGTCATTTTATTGGACACTACTGAAAAAAAAATCCACGTGAAACAAATGAAATTATATATTTTCATAAATGATCCTCTTATTCTGATTTTTGTCTACTTTGTTGATCTGTTGGCAGTATCATGATTCATTAATTGACAAGATAGCCTATTTATAGCCCTATTTATCATATATGTTTGACACTGATGCCATAATGGCATTTTTATTTAACATTCTAAATTTTATGTCATGGTTTGAAGTCTGTAAAGTACAAATGACTTGTGGCTTCAAAAGCTTAGCCTTGCGACCTGATGAAAGTCATAAATTACTTTTATGTAGATTAGTACTGCGTAGGAAATATTTGACCAAAGCTTCAAGTTTCAAGAAACACACATATTGATTTTAAGCATAGGCGCTCGCATCAGTACAGGAGATTGTTATATACAATAGAATAGAGAAAATTAAATTTGAAAGTTCTTTAAATTAATTCTCTTTCAAAGTCCCTACATCTAAGTTTTGTATCTATTGATGCGAGCGCCTATGATTTTAAGCTTCACATTAACATTGAATCTTTTATTATATCTATAGGCAAAAAGGCAAGAATGTACTGGTCACAGCTAGTACTGGTATTGCTTGCACACCTCATTTGGCATACAACTGCATGACTGTTCACCGGACCTTTGGTCTCCTAGATGGAAGATATTCATCGGACCAGCTGCGGAATAAGTTTTGTATCCGCGAAGAAGGAAATGCCATGTCCTTCGATCTAATAAAAAATGCAGATACCCTAATACTGGATGAAATCAGCATGGTATCAGCCAGGTATTGTTTTGGCTTATCATATTAATTTTGGGACATTTATACTCTCGTAAATTGTACTATACCAGTGCAATTTCCGCAATATAATTATCTTTAACTGGAAGAGTGATTGATAATGATAAACATTTTTTCTATGCATTTTCAGAACATTACATCAAATTGATGTTGTGTGCCGTACCATCCAGAAGAAGGAACAGCCCCTCGGTGGGATGCAGAGTATATTTGTTGGCGATTTTTATCAGCTTCCACCCGTGCCTAGCAAAAGTACTGGTGATGCAGGTCACTACGCCTTCACACATCCTAAATTTCACCAAATGGTACCACATGTAATTGTTCTTACGGAGGTATGGATAAAGTTTGTTGTGTGTGCATATAATATTGAAACATTTCAAGATTTTGAAAGACCAGTGTGAGTTGCTTGCCACTATTTACACTCATGTTTCAATGTATATTTTTAGGTTCGAAGACAAGACGACCCTGCCCTGATTAAATGTGTAAATGAACTGTCAAAGGGGGTGTTGTCAGATGAAACACATCAATTTATAAGAAGCCATGATTCTGATTTCCCACCTGATTTGTCAACCCTAAAGAAAGTGCTATTTGCAACAAATGACCAGGCAGACATATACAACTTAGAAATGTTAGAGGCCATACCCAAAAGACATAAGACATATGAAGCCATTGATGTCGGTGATGTTTCCCTGGCTGCTGGTGGTGTTCAAAAGGTTTGCATGTTTATGTCATGGATAATTGTACCAGTAATAGTCGTATTTGAGAAATATTTGAAAGTTTTTTTGTTCAATGTGTCTGTAGATAGCAAATACCTTAGTTAAAAAGTTCACTACATGTATAACTTTAACTTTCAAAATATCATAAAATATATATTGTTTTATATATCATTATTTATATAAAAATGAAATTTGATTTTAGAAATTGCATTTGAAAGTGGGCGCCCCTGTTATGCTTTTGAAAAACTTATCCTCCACCTTAGCAAATGGAAGGATTGGCACAGTGGAGAGTTTAGGAACACGTGAGGTGAAAGTCCACTTCCCTTCCGTGAAACAAACGGCTCAGCTTAATCCTGTGTCATTTCCCAGGTGAGCATTCTCTTGCAGTTGAGAATTCATATCATTTTTTTTATCAGCATTTTGAAATTGTCAACACTTTTACAGTACATAATCATGCAGCAGTAATAGAGAACAATAACAATGACTGTAATACATTGTGTTCAATTATACTTAAAAAAAAATTATTTTAGTATTTACAATAATCTAAAATCATATTTCCAATTTTTGTCAGGTATGACCATTCCAAGGGAAAAGAAATTGGATGCAGAACACAAATTCCGCTGAAGCTTGCATTTGGATCTACTATTCATAAAGCCCAGGTAAGAAATTTCTTAAAACCCTTTTTTCTCATTTTGAAATTATGTCTCACCAGGATCAGGAAAAGATGTACGAACCAATGCACTAGTCCTCTAAACCTCTACAAGTCCATCTAGCACACACTCTCTTCCTGTATGCAAAATAGACCAGACTTTGATACTCATGAAATGACTGTTAGGGATTGAGTGGCTAATCATGATCGTCAACCTACATTTAGTAATGATTAACCAGCAAAGCTATTCGATGACCTTACACATCGGCACCCTCATCGGCAGATGAGTGGTATAGGACCATTATGGTTCTCTTGTTCTAATTCATATGTGTATTTCATGTTACAGGGTCTCCAGTTCGATTACGTGGAAGTGGAGTGCAGAAATTTGTTTGCCCCTGGCCAACTCGGGGTGGCTATTGGCAGGGCAAAAACGTCAGCAGGCATGAGAATCCGACATTTTAACCCACATCAGCATGTCATACAACCAGCTCATGCTGTTGTAGCCTTTATGGATACCATTGAATCATTGGTCTTCAATGACGATTTATCATGCTGCATAACTGCACCATGTGAAGATGTTATTGATATGCCTCCGACAGATTCTGCAGAATCTGACACTGAAGATGCAAGGGAGGATGAACTTGTGGATATATTAACAAGTTTACTTGTGGAAGGCAATCTGCATTCACCTTCAAGTTCATCAGAACAATCGCACAGCTCATCATTGGATTGGGACGATGGCGAGCCGCAGAGCGGCAATTTTGTGGCAGAGGCAGACATATCACATAAAGAACCATCTGTAAGTTTTTCATCAGACACTTTAGCAAAGGCTGATATAATTCCAAATAAGGAGGTAATGTTGACGTTAATTAACACCATTGGCCTCAAGTTAGACACTATTTTTTCGTCCATAAAAAACGTCACAACAGCTCAAGGCCTACGCCAGTTTTACGCACTATGGCATAGATATGTAAGCGATGAGCTTCAGACATTTGCATCATGGCTTTGTGGTGCTGACAATATGGAGAAGGTAATCAATATTGCCAATGCAGTGAGACTTAATTTTCTGGCTGAAAAAGCCAAAGATCATAATGAGGAACAAGAAACGGAAGAAATAAAAGAAGTCAGTGAAGACACTTATGGGGTTATACGTTACTTAGCCGGGCGATGTGTGATGCAATGTAAACGTAGCCACGTAAATTATGTAAAAAACAATATTGGGAAAGGAAAGATTAAAGTCGACAGCGCAAAAAAAAAATTGAAATGTTATCAGTGATGGCCACAAGCAAAGACAATGCCGAGTCTGGTCCATATGGCTTTTCAAGCCTCGAAACTACGAGGCGGCAAAATATTAATTTTGGGCTTACCTATGTGACAGAGGAAGTTTTTTTATTTTATCTTGAACTAGAGCAACGCCGCCAGTTTGTTCATACCATTAAGAGAACTAAAAAATTTGGCACTAACATTTTGGCGGAGAGTTTCCATACATTACTGCACAATGATGTAATTCGTAAAAAATTTGATGCCATTTTTCAAGACCACATGTTTGAGAGTTCACTGCAGCAAGAGCTATACTATGAAATGGTTGAAAATTTTATAAGAATTGCAAATCAAGAATTCAAAAAGGAAATAAAAAGAGCCCTTCAAGTGAAGCAAAAATTTGCTCACAGAATCGAAATTGTTACCACTAAGAACACAAAGGGTGGTCAAAAAGGAACATCAAAAATAAATCCCAAAGTACCAAGTACTTCTGGGAGGAAAGAAGAAAAGGCAGCAGAAGCTGCTCATTCGGAGCCAACTGCTACTCCTGAACAGGGAGGAAAAAAAGGTTGTGGCCGTGGCTCAAAGAAAACTAAAGAAGCCGAAGCTGGTTCTAGTCGTGGTCGAGGACGTAGACCTGGCCGTGGCTCAAAGAAAACTAAAGAAGCCGAAGCTGGAACTAGTCGTGGTCGAGGTCGTGGCTCAAAGCAGATGCTGGAAGCTGCAGCTTCAGTTAGTTCAGAATCAGTTAGTTCTCGTCGTGGGCGTGGCAAGAAAAGAACAAAAGCTGAAACTTCTTTGTCAGCATGCAAACGTGGCAAAAAGACATAGTTAATATAAGGACATTGTAATGTGATTATTCCATTACTTTAAGATCGAATTATTGATGTAAGTTGTACTTTATGAGCTGATTTTTAAATCACTGAAATGCAACAAGCACTGTATGATTTGTATGGTATTACATGTAGATTTTATTTTTTGTAAATGTTTCCAGTAATATACAAGCATAATTTGCTCACAAACTGGCTGCCTTTGTTTACTGTAAAACTAGAATTGTTTGCACATTGTTTAATTTGTGAATTTCGCGGGAATGTCAAACTGCAAAATTAAATAGTCAGTAAACATTATTAGTCCCTGATTAGTAGGTGCAGGATAGACAAAAATGGCAAAATTTAATAGCTGCAAAATTTTATAGTTTTACAGTATATCACTGACCAGGGTGAGTGATGTTTTTGTTATAATTTAGTTTTCTATGACCTACCATGGATGAAGTTTAGTTTTACTGTTTTCATCGTAAGAACTACTAGTAATTTTTTTGTCAATTGATTTTATGTGTTTGCAATTAGATGTTAATGACTACTGCTGAAGTTGAAATATTCTTTAAATGCCATTTGCAGGCCATATGTTACATTCACCCATTTCCTTTGATTCTCATGCATCCAGTGAGGCTGAATCAATTGATGGGGATTCATTGTAACTTTCTTCTTGATCTAGTTAGATATGTAATGGTTTTTTATCATACTCGTGTGATATCGTACATACAAATTCACCGGTAGTAAAAATATAACTCAAATAGCATTTATAGTAGCTATTCACATTTGTATTTTGGTAGTTTATTTCATCTTACAATAAACTTTTGTGCGCGTTGTAGCACTAGACAAATGCAGGTTGATTGATGTCACTTTAGTAAACTTCATTAACATTTTACTATGACCAGTAGGCCAAAGTACAAAAATATCAAATACGCTTTGTAGGGTAATATATTGATACAAAATGTCAAGGAGACAGCTAAACACAAATTCGTAATATTTAAAAAAAAACATCATAACTTTGTCAAAAGTAGGCCAAAGTACACCAAAATCTAATCAAGGCTGGAATGTAGTATATCAAAACTAAATATGTTGGTGACAATCGGTCAAATACTTCTGGAAGTGTGTTCATAAGGTATTTGCACCTCAAGGTCATAAGTTCGTCAAAAGTAAGCCAAAGTACAAAGATTTTTGTGAGGTACTTTATTCTCAAAATAAACATATTTAATTTCTATATTATTCTATATACTTTTTTTCCTCTCAAACTAATCATATTGAATTTTTCAAAGCAATAGCTTTAAAATAATTATATATTATTTATAATTCTCATTTTGTTGTGGAATGTTCTTTTATGCTGTGTGAATATGTTCACAATTGTTTGATTTTGAATGTTTATGTGTATAAACGACAAGGAACCTACATGGTTTGAAAACGTTTATAAAAATAAAAATTCAAAATTAAACAATTGTGAACATATTCACACAGCATAAAAGAAGTTTCCACAACGAAATGAGACCAAATGCTGTGTACCAAATACATAGGATTTTTAGTAAATATAATTCTAATTAAAATAATAGCTTTAAAATAATAATAAAATAATTCTTAATTTACTACAAAATATTTAAGTTTTTTTACACCCTCAGCTTCTTGAAGCTTTTTCCACTATGAATTTTGTAAGGTATTGCACCGGAAATAGTTCTTTTGCACTGAGCATTTGATTTCTTTGAAACCATCTTCCTACTTATTAAAATGGAATTGATTCCTTTTTGATATTGTAGAAGGGTGGGATTGTTGTTACATCCATTGATGCTTCTTTGGTTGCAGAAAAAGTTTTCTACAATATCTGTACTGGTTCTGCCTGGACAAATATAACCCATTGGGCTTAATTCCAATTTAATTTTAACCAATTTTGGAAAGCCAATGACCAGCGACAATAAGTCTTCATAGCATTCTCTGGTGATAAAGTTGATTTTGACATCACCACACGTTTCCTTCCATTTCAAAAGAAATGTCTTAAAATCTTCGAGATCATTCAATCTAGTATCAAATTGAGAATTTATAATTCTCAAATCAGCAAACAACTTCACCAGTTTTGACGTATGCTCTAAAAGAATGACAGTGCCTTCTAGGTCCTTTCGACCCGAGAAAATTTTGTACTTCCTCATGAGAGCGAGCATATTGTCATCTAAAATTTCAGTTGCTAAGTGATTACGCATTTTTGAACGTGTATCTAGGAAAAAATGTTCTTGTGTGAGCCTGTGATTGAGCTTTAGAGGGTGAGTTCTATCCCACTCATATGCATCTATCCAGTGGTTCCAGTACACTTTAAATCCGTTCACAACAATTTCTTTCTTTCCATTTTTTTCAGATTTTAAAAAACTGTTTCTTAGCTTCTTAAAATTGTGCTGAAATTGAAATGAATTTTATGGTTAGATGTTCATTAAAACAGAAAATACAGAAGCATAATTGTATGGAAAGGTTTGCCTTTGTCTTCAATGGAAGTGGATCAAGTTAAGAAATTTACTTGTTTAGGTTTATATTTAATGCTTATCTTAATCTATCTTTGTTAACACATTTGCAATGGTAGCCACAAACTAATGATGCTTGGGCAGTAGATAAAATTCTCATAATAGATGTGACCCATTATTTAGCATAATGGAGTTCATATCATGTCCGAAATTGTCCTCAGATTAGTTTTGCAGACCATCAATGTGAGATCATCTTACCGAGGGATCCATTATGAAAACAACTTCATCATTTGATAATGGACTTTTTGTTGCATACTCTTTCAACATCGGATCACCATCAAAGTGCATTTTCATGAAGCTCCTATGAAAACAGTAAAAGTGTTATTTGATGTGTTTCTTTTTCTTTTCAGCTACTTGCGTAACTCCAAAATAATCAAAGTTCTAAATTTTATCTCACATTTTATTTTAAACTCAGTTTCGAGACAAAAGTCTCCTTTTCAATATATGGCACGTGCATATGTGAAGTGCAAATGTTAAAGTATTATTCTAACATAACAACGGTCCTGATTTCAATTAAATATTTTACAATGAGCTTTCCCATGATTGCACACTGTACCATGCTTACAAACACATTTCAAATACAAATATATATGCACTTGTTTACCTGTTTGCAGCTGCACCATCCATACAAAAATATGTTATCTGAAATAATCAATAGTAAAAGCTTTATCATTCAAAAGATGTTTTATAGTACTAACGTTTTGTTAGGAGCACAGAAACTTAAATTTACTATAGTTTATCTTTCAAGATCAAAGCATTCGGGCAGATTTCTATGTTAAAATCAAGATCACTTACTCTTATGTTCATTTTTTTCAATTTCTGCACTAATTCCCACATTATGGAATAGAGTTCTGCGGCACAGGCTTCTTTGCATGCATAATGTGCAATCGAAATCCGAAAACCGGTGTCTGACAAAAATATTATCTGCAATACGTGGGTTGCAAGACCAAATTTATCTGAAAATGATAAAGAAAATGATACCATGTTTGCAGATTTATGGAAGTTAATATTTGTTTAAGTCAACGTAATATTGAATGGGCTGATTACCTTTGCGTAATCTATTTACAATATTCGCTTCTGTTCCCAGGTCAGCGAAACCAATCAAATCACAATCAGCCTTCTTTGAACTACATTGGACATCACTCTGGAAAGAAAATTACTTGCCTAGTAACATATAATTTTTATGGTTGTGTTTTATTTATATGCTATTGTGAAGTGCAAATGTAAAAAGATTTTGAAAATATTTTAATTATAAAATATTATACACTATAAAATATCATGAAAATCTTATTAAATTTGAACTTTACCATAGAAAAAAAACAAGAATAATGAGACTAGATATGCTATGTACAGAATTCATGCAATTACCTATATATAGCATCAAAAATAATTCTAAAAACAACTTTAACGTCACAGCACAGAATGTAAGTCCTAGAACTGGAGTTTATAAACAGGCATGAGCATAGAGTATATTTTCATAAGAAGTCCTAGCAACTTGAAATTGTCAGTATGATAATCAAGGGTCCACTTGGAGTTTCATACCTGTATGCTCATTTCGTCAAACATAAGACCTCCAAACTTGCCATGCTCAGGGACATTAACTCTGTCCATTTCTTTTATCATCCAGGAAAAATTTTCTTCAACAATACCACATTTTTGTTGAATGGCATTCTTGTAAAGTTGTAATGTACCTAAATGCAATGGAAATATTTAAAATTCTGACACCAAAGATATTTATTGTGATTAACAAAAAGGTTGGAATCAATTGTCATTGCGTTTTGTTTACCTGTTGATGGAAGAAGCAGCAATCCACTGTCTCGAAGTTGCATATATGCTTTTGGTGATTGTACCCATATACCCATGCAAGCTTGTATCAAGCTATGAATTAGAAAACAAACGCTATGCATAAGTAAAAACTAATGCTAGTTTGAAATATTGTAGAGAAAGTTTCACTTTGAAAATACTAATCAATGACAACTATTTGAAACATAATCGTATTTAATTTAAAAGTGCTTATCATAAATTGTAATTAAGGTTTTAGAATATTGTTTGCTGGCTTGATGAACTAGTCTTATACATTTGATATTATTTACAATCAACCAATAGTCTGTATACTTAGACGAACTAGTCATTATTTAGAGTGGGGAAAGGGTTTGAACATCTTTACAATGTTGACATGAATTTCCTTGTGCCCCAAAACCAACACTTGCATACATCCAATATCTCAACCCAACCCTATGCCTTAAAATAATGACTCATACCTAAGCAATTGCTTGATATTGCTACTCACATTATTGCCGGTGCTATTTTTCCCGTTCCTTAACTACCATGGAAGACATGGAAGAAAATAGAAAACAAAATCAGATAACTCAACACAACATAACATTGAAAACGTCAACAAAAAAGGTTATATGGTCATCTATTAATATTTATCTAACCAGTATCGGCTGAAGAGCGAAACTTATAAGTTGAAAAATTTTGCTTACTAGTTAGATATGTAATTGATACTTTAAAAACAAATCACGCATTATTATGTCAAAATGTGAGTTAACACTTCAAAAAACGGTATAGACATTGAAGATATTGAATCATAATAGATGACCAAAATAAAAGAGAAAAAAGTTTCATGAGACTTAATGACTACTGATATGTAATTACCTTGGATCCCATTTTCTTCGACGCTTTTCACCTTGACTACAATTCAAGATCTGGCTCTCTAGAAGAAGTTCAAAATTTTCCAGATTTTGAAGGCCAGGAAATTGATTTGTAAGTTGACGACAAGCTAGTTTTACTTCTTTACGAATTTCTTCATCACTTTTGAAACTCTTTAAAGGTAATTCCTCTTCCTTAACATCATAATCCGGATCATTGACATCATCATCTAAATAGTTTATGCTGGAATCCAAAGATTCATTACCACTTTCATCTACTTTTACATTTTCATCAACTTTCTTATCAACTTCAGTTAGATTTTGAAGAGCATTTTGAGGAGCATCATAACTATATTCCCCAGTGCGGACAGCATAAGAATGGTCATGAAATATTGTCAGTTCTGTATTAGGTAATTTTGCACGTATTGGCTGTGATATAGAGCCAGATTTTTCCAAACTACTACAGCTCACACAAAAAGGCAATCTTGCTTTACTCTTCAAATATCCCTTACACTCTTTACTGATTTTTACATGAGATGTGCTGTCACCCATCTGATAAAGATGGTTTGCATCACTTTTATTCTGCACAATGTAGCCATGACATATACCTAGTCCATCTACTACATTTAAAGAGTGTTCAAATGTAATATTTGTGCATTGCTTCGGAATGCCTATGTCTTGGTTGGAAGCAAGCTTTCCCGCAATTTTTACACTTAATTTACCACTTGTTGAAATGGCAATCTCCTTCAATAAGCGTTTACCATCAAGTTTCTCATTAGTAACTTTTATGAAGCACTTTTCAGAATCTTCAAATACATAATTATATGAACTTCCAATAGTTTTTAAAATTTCAAAAGAAAAGTTTTCCTTATGTTCTTCAACATGCATGATTTTCTTTATTCCAAAATAGAATCGAGCAGGTCGAAGCGGATCATATTTCCTCTTTGAAAATGATTTTGGAAATACCTCTTTGATAATAGTACTTAAACAATTTGAAGAATATGCTTCTTTTTCTCCTAATGTACAATCCTTCATGTGGTCACTGAAAATATCACTACACTTTATTCGACATTCTTCACTTGCAGCTTGATAATTAGCCAATAACCATGTCACAGTCTGTTGCTTTCTGGATCGTATATCTTGCCAACATTTTCGGTTACAAGGACGGCCTTTTCTTTCAGGATATGTGTCTTGCTTTGAAATGTCAGTTCCAAGTTCTATTTGTGCCTAAAACACAGTAAACACGAAAGGAGGTAAAAAATATACTAGTATACATTTAAAGAAGTTGTGATATTTCAATAAATCTCCAGTCTCAACAAATGATTATTGTGTTGCAATAAACAATCATACATACCGTATATGAACCTCCGGCATTATATGATGATTTTGAAGTCTTCATCATTGCTTGAGTCTTCAAAGGTTTTCTGGATTCAACGTCAGTTGTAAACACAAACTTCTTATTAGTTGTTTCTTAGAAGTCTCTACTTGAGATTCTCCTGAAATAAATCCATGAATAATTCTTTTTGAAAACACCTGCCATAACATTAGGAAGACAAATTATATATTCACAAGAACAAAATTACATATATTGCAACTTAAATTTCAAGATCATCACCCACTAAAGTACTTAAAAATAAAACATCTTTTCAAAGCCCCTCAGTTTTACTTAGTACACTTTATTGTTGCGTTTGACGTTGGTTTAATCAATGACTTTGATACATAACAAAACATTTGACAAAATTGACAAAACATACTATACTGGTAGTACGTTACTAGATCTAGATATAGAAATATGAGAACTAGATTACAAACACAAACTAATAAACGCTCTATTTGTCAACAAGTAAGGTCTATTATGACCGTTCAGTCGATCTAAGTAGACACAGGCCAGGTGACAGTGTCAGGGTGTCAGTCAAACTCAAGAGCCAAGTCAAATGGAAAACCTAGAATCGAGACTATAGACATATATAGTTGTCTACTACTAGTAATACTAGTATTTCTGCAAACATATGTCCCGATATACTATTCATAGAGACTCCACATATTATTAGAATCACTTACCATTGAGTGTCATTCGCTTTAAGCCTGTTGAACAATTTGTTTAGCTCCAAAATCGAAATTACTGCATAATTTTTGTTACTCATGAAAAATCGTCTGTTGCTGTACTTTGGTCTACTTCATGAGGTAGTATAATATAGTAAAATATAGCGTTTAAAATATAATTCTTGCAAAATATCACTAATAAAAATATTATTATTTGATTCAGTCCAAATAAATGTTATATATGGCATAATTGATTTAATATTCTTGAAAATTAAAACTTTATTACCAGTTCACTTTATTTATGTAACATCCGACATCAGCTAAGGCGCACTCTTTGACAAAAAATTATCTGGCTTAGATTTTTGCTTAAGTGATCATATAATTACTCAAAAAGTTACTATCATCACTACTTTATAGTGCTTGTTTATCGTTTTTGACAAAGACTTACTTGGGACCTATAATTATGAGTTTGCATAGTGCAAAATTTTTAGTGGTGATTTCGGTTGGCATTGTAACAAATTTCTCGTGAGACACCTATTCCACTTCCGGTACTTAGGGGAGAGGTTAGCTCAAATGTAGATAATGCCAAATTTTTCACACAAAATGACGATTATCCAAGTCTTAGATTGGTGTCAATGATTTTGAGTGATGAATTTGTAAGAAGTTTGATTCAGAGAACAATATGGGATAGAAGATTGCGTGGTAAAAAAAACATGAAATGACATCTTTCTTGTTTTTAGGGGGAAAGGGGGCCTTCTATGTGCTAAAAGTGAGCATACTATTAGAGTGATGACATTTATGTAATGCATAACTAAAATGACCCCCTATGTAAAGTAATGAGGCCGTTGTGTTTAATTTTTAAATGATTATCTTTTCATTGTATCAGGTTTTGTCAAAGTGGAGTCACGTCTGCAAAATTAAGACCAATAGAAAATATAAAATATAAAAGAATGTAATGTGAAATTAAATGTAAAGTATTATTTTGTAGTGATATATTTAGCAGAATAAGAACGTAATTCTAAAGACCATACTTTGTATATATGTGCTTTTTGTAAGCAGTCATTTGGAGTTCAGATAACTGAGTTGATGTGAGAGGATATCATTTGTGTTTTGGTGTCATCATACATTTTGGACGGATCTACTTGTGCGTAAGATTACAAAGTACACAAAATCTAGGTTGAATAGATATTATTTCCATCAAACCTTGGACCAAAACTGAAATATTAAGATATGCTCTCAGAGCTTTTTAAACTAAACAAAGCAAAGATCTAGTCAGTGAAATACACATTCAGATTGGAAAAATAAAGTTGCACTAAATTGAGGAATAGTAAAATTGAGGAATAGTAGATTAAGAAGAAAATTTATGCAAACCATTTTTAATTGTGGTTCTGTATTATATTGAAGACATCACTTAACTCTGTGATGAAAGTTTGTAGGAATGAGAATTACAAAGGTTATGAAGAAAAGTGAAAGCAGGTGAATTTGTGAAGATTGTGTTTGAAAGTAACTTGGATCACAGTTTGTTTAGTAATGGAGAGTGTAAACAAACTTCAGTGCATAGTGTGTGAGAAAGTATTCACTCATAGTGGAACTCTGAAAATCCATTTGAGAACCCACACTGGGGAGAAACCTCACAAGTGCAGTGAATGTGGGAAGTGTTTTATTGACAGTAGCCACTTGACCAAACACAGGAGAATTCACACGGGTGAAAAACCTTTCAAATGTAATGAGTGTGGGAAGTGTTTTACTGTACAGGGTAATTTGACCACCCATCTGAAAACCCATAGTGGAGAAAAACATCATAAATGTACAGAATGTGGGAAGTGTTTTGATCGGAGTAGCAACTTGACTGTCCACATGAGAATCCACACTGGGGAGAAACCTCACGAGTGTACTGAATGTGGGAAGTGTTTTAGTCACAGTAGCACCTTGACCAACCACATGAGAATCCACACCGGGGAGAAACCTTTTGTGTGTAAAGAATGTGGCAAGTGTTTTAGTCAAAGTAGCAGCTTGAACCAACACATGAGAATCCACACTGGTGGTAAAACCCAATGAGTGTAGTGAATGTGGAAATTTAGCTAAAGAGAAAATCAATCATATGAGGATCCACACTGGGGGAGAAACCATTTCAATATAGTGTATTTGAGAAGAGTTGTTGCCAATGAAGCCATTTAACCAAGCGCATGAGGATGTATTTTAGAGATAAATATGACTGTATTGAGTGTAGTCGCATGTCGAGTGGCATCACGATGGTACCACGGACTCAGCAACAACCACGCTGGAACTTTCTTGGCTAGGGAAGTACCGTTGAGTTTGCAAATCATAGGGAAAAGAATGCTTTGAAATGACTGGAGAGAAATAGTGATAATAATAATAATAGAATGCTGCCCACGCTGGATAATTTTCTTGGATAGAAAGTGCTGTTGAGTTTGCAAATGGTGTAGAAAATAATGCTTTGAAATAACGGGAGAAAAATAGTGAGTGGCAATGTTAAGGTGAGAATTCATTCATATGAGGGAGAAAATATGTTTGTAGTGTGTCAATTTGTGTGACAGAAAGTATTCAGTG
>JAGTTF010000359.1:16392-26694 GCA_019095985.1 Streblospio benedicti
TTTTGGTGTCATCATACATTTAGGACGGATCTACTTATGCGTAAGATTACAAAGTACACAAAATCTAGGTTGAATAGATATTATTTCCATCACACCTTGGACCAAAACTGAAATATTAAGATATGCTCTCAGAGCTATTTAAACTAAACAAAGCATAGATCTAGTCAGTGAAATACACATTCAGATTGGAAAAATAAAGTTGCACTAAATTGAGGAATAGTAAAATTGAGGAATAGTAGATTAAGAAGAAAATTTATGCAAACCATTTCTAATTGTGGTTCTGTATTATATTGAAGACATCATTTTAAATCCTGTGATGAAAGTTTGTTGGAAATGAGAATTACAAAAGGTTATGAAGAAAAGTGAAAGCAGGTGAGTTTGTGAAGATTGTGTTTGAAAGTAGGTTGGATCCCAGTTTGTTTAGTAATGGAGAGTGTAAACAAACTTCAGTGCATAGTGTGTGAGAAACTATTCGCTCACAGTGGAGCTCTGAAAATCCATTTGAGAACCCACACTGGAGAGAAACCTCACGAGTGCAGTGAATGTGGGAAGTGTTTTATTGACAGTAGCCACTTGACCAAACACAGGAGAATTCACACGGGTGAAAAACCTTTCAAATGTAATGAGTGTGGGAAGTGTTTTACTGTACAGGGTAATTTGACCACCCATCTGAAAACCCATAGTGGAGAAAAACATCATAAATGTACAGAATGTGGGAAGTGTTTTGATCGGAGTAGCAACTTGACCGTGCACATGAGAACCCACACTGGTGAGAAACCTCACGAGTGCAGTGAATGTGGGAAGTGTTTTAGTCACAGTAGCACCTTGACCAGCCACATGAGAATCCACACCGGGGAGAAACCTTTTGTGTGTAAAGAATGTGGCAAGTGTTTTAGTCAAAGTAGCAGCTTGAACCAACACATGAGAACCCACACTGGTGGTAAAACCCAATGAGTGTAGTGAATGTGGAAATTTAGCTAAAGAGGAAACTTGGACAATCATATGAGGATCCACAGTGAAGAGAAACCATTTCAACGTAGTGTATTTGAGAAGAGTTGTTGCCAATGAAACCATTTAACCAAGCGCACGAGGATGTATTTTAGAGATGAATATGACTGTATTGAGTGTAGTCGCATGTCGAGTGGCATCACGATGGTACCACGGACTCAGGGACGACAAACCCCCGCAACCACGCTGGAACTTTCTTGGCTACCGTTGAGTTTGCAAATCGTGGGGAAAAGAATGCTTTGAAATGACTGGAGAGAAATAGTGATAATAATAGAATGCTGCCCACGCTGGATAATTTTCTTGGATAGAAAGTGCTGTTGAGTTTGCAAATGGTGTAGAAAATAATGCTTTGAAATAACGGGAGAAAAATAGTGATGTTTTATGAGGGTTGTGAGTGGCAATGTTAACGTGAGAATTCTATGAGGGAGAAAATATGTTTGCATTGTGTCAATTTGTGTGACAGAAAGTATTCAGTGATATGAGACCTGTGAAGCATTTGGATAAACCTTTGAATGTGGTGAATGTTTCAGTAATGTTGAACTTTTGATGAGACACTGGCAGATTGAAGCAGGATGCCCCTTCCCCCTGTAATATCATGCATTCCAGTGATAGATCGGCGGTCTTATTTAAAATCGCCCTGCGACGAGGATGGATTCGAACCCATGCGTGCAGAGCACAATGGATTAGCAGTCCATCGCCTTTAACCACTCGGCCACCTCGTCTATGTCGGACTGGGCGCGAGGGCTACAGCAGGAAGCTGCCATTTAGGGGCATTCTAGTGTCTGGATCCACTTCCAGACGGTCTGAGCGTCATTTTTAGCCATATTCACGTGCCTGTTACACTCACACGCTCTCATCTGCATGGTCACCTTGCAAAATTCGTGGGAGGCTGTGGGTTCGAGTCCCACCGGAGTCGGTGAATTCTTTGAAAAATGTATGACTGGGCACGTGACCCTACTAATCCAGATGATAAGAATAAGAATAATCTACCCGTGCGCATCTTACTCTGAGTACATTCAAAACATACGTCGGTTATGCTTCACCACACAACATAGCCATTTTACAGAATGCTTCCAATGGAATACATGCAAATATCATCCATGGTGCAGAGGGGAGGGGTTGTTTGTTTGTGTGTGTGTGGGGGGGGGGGGTGCTAGTATACACTTAAGTTAGTACACTAGACATGATTATGTACTGCTGTCAGTGACAAAACAATACACATTTGACTCCCAAACATATACTTTCTATTTACTTCCCTTATAAGGATTAGTAGACGGCTAATCCCTGCTTCATCTGGATATGGCCTTTGATAATCTGCACTGCTGGCTCCTACGTTGATGACTGTTTCTTGTAAAAGCGTTAAAAGCACACCTGCATACGCTTTTGGGCATGTGTATTCATGTGACCCAGCTTTGATGCTGAATGGGGGGATAACAGACAATACACCCTGTAGTAGTAGACACTCCCACAATTGTCCCCAAACCATAAGGTATTAAATTATATTTAAAAAAAATATACGTAAATACAGTGCAATCCATGTAACTCGAAAAATGCCCCCTTTGAAGACGTTGTCCAGGCATCGGTGGTTCAGTGGTAGAATGCTCGCCTGCCACGCGGGCGGCCCGGGTTCGATTCCCGGCCGATGCAGTTTTGTACTGTGTGAATAGCATCTTGACTAGATGCACAAAACTTTGAGGATGCAGTCGTACAGCCCTTGTGTGTGTAAGGTCGTTGCACACGCCACTGCACTTCATCAGGGCAAAACTGTCATGCGTCAGCCAACCATGCTAACAGTTACACCACGCTGAACACACGTTTAAGGAGGTCCAAACCCCTCAGTAACTCGCATCAAAACCGGCAATTAGGGCTTTGAAACCCCAATTTAATCAATGTCATGGATCTATAACAGTGAACACACATTTGGGATGGTCCATAACCACAAAACTCACAGTAAAATCAAGAAAAACAGCTATGAAAACCCCAATCCAATCAATTCTACGGATCTACAATGCTGAACACACATTTCAGGAGGTCTAGAAAAAACCAAACTCGCATCAAAACCAAGAAAAACAGCTGGGAAATCATCAATCACCAATAAATTTAATGGACCTATGGATCTTCAGACGACCTACATGACATCCTGCCACGAATAACTAAGAGCGTACCTTTTAAATCACCAATAAATTTAATGGATCTATGGATCTTCAGACGATCTACATGAAATCCTGCCACGAATAACTAAGAACGTACCTTTTAAACCACCAATAAATTTAATGGATCTATGGATCTTCAGACGATTTACGTGAAATCCTGCCACGAATAACGTAAGAACGTATCTTTTAAGTTACGTTTAACGTGTCTGATCCATTGGCTTAATAGAGGATAGATCCATTGAACCCAGGCGCCAAACGTAAGGTCATGTACGAAGAACGTAAGAAACGTACGTTATTCGTACGTTGTATACCTGGAAATCTTACATTGTTATAACAATGTGCAACTGTTACATTTGACCAGCCTATCTTTTTTAAAATGAAAGTAAAAAACATGATAGTGAAGAGGTTGTCAGGGTTGATGGATTCCACGCGTTCTGGTATTTCATCGTGCTGGATGTAAACGTTAAGAGGCATGTTGTTGAAGATCTTTGGGAAAGTTATTCGCAAGGGATCACTTTGAAAGATGATAGATGGAAAGGCCTTTGCAAGAACATTAGAGCGTGTTTATTAACAGATCCTGCATTGCATTTGTGATGGCTTATCAGTAGCATAGAAGACAATGAATTAACGAATGATGAGAATGAGAAATGTCTGTCAGTGAAGATATTTAGAGTTAGATGATGAGAAGGAAATTGATGATATTGAAAACATTTATGACTCTGCAAATATTACTGATTAAGATAGCTTTATTGACAGTATGATAGAAGAATCTAAGGATGATCTATGAAGCAATTTATGAAACAATGGAAACAGGATTACAATCAGAAGAAATAAAAAAACTTCTTGACTGGGACGTGGACAGATATGACAAGAGAACAGGCCCTTTTGATGCCAGCCAAAACTCGAGGAGGTTTCAATGTCAGAAATCTGTTATGTGAGGGATTCTGTTATATAAGGGGAAACGTTAAGTTTTTTGTGTATCATTCAGCATCATTTGATGAAATGCAGAACTGTATGTCAATATTGTTATTTTTTTATTGTATTTTTTATTTTCTCCCTTTAGGAACTCATAATCATCACCAGTATACGTATAACTCCACCCATCCCCAGACTCAAGTTACATTCATAAGATGAGGGTGCTTAACAATCACCTTTTCTCTGACACGACTCATTTCACATCACTTCATGTCTGCAAAGACCAAGTGGTTGTTGTTTGCACACATAAATGTGACAGTCATATAGTCAGAGTCAGTGTATTTACTGATAGAAAATACAAATATTCATAGTTTAATAGCTACCGGGAATGAAGAACAGTTTTTAATTTAATTTTAATTCTAACAGTGCATGCCATTTATGGATGTGTTACTACATAATCAATTTTCTGGATGGGAAAAGTTAGTTTTCATACTTTTTAAAAACCAACTCAACATTGAGTTAATGTGAAATTATTGCGTTTATCTTTATTATGTTTTTTTTTCTTTCTGTACAGCGCACTTAAATTTTGTTTGTGAAGTAGTAGCGCTATATAAATGTTATTGTATTGTATTGTATTGTATTGAAAAACAAGACAGCTGTTTTGGGACCAATTGTAAAAAGGACAAAATAACTGAAAGTGGAGTGTATATAGTTTCCTCTTTTATATAATAAGAGTTCTAAAATTTATCATTAGATGACCTGGGGTATACAAATGCCTTGAGCTGAAGATTTGTTGCACCTGAGCGCAGTGGATCATGTTATTATCAGACTCCAAGAGTACATTATCAGGTTGGTACTTGGAGGATACTCAAAACACAATTAAATAGATATGAACGTATTTTTTCTAAAAGATCTGTTAGGGATCTGTTATCCCGAAAATTACTGACAAGGCTGTAGCTCCCCCTGCACCTCTGACAGAAATTTAGTGCTTGTGTAAAACAAAAACAAAATGTAATGCTTGCATGTGTATCAACAATGGCCTGTAGTGCAGCATACATTGCCAATGTAGAGGAGAATGTGCAAATACACGTATCTAAATACTATGGAACCTCATCAGCATAACATGGCATTTCCATATCACAAGGTATGATATCCTCACTATGTTTCTACAAAATAGGTAAATTGGTATTTCCAAAAATAAAGACTTCAGTATTTTTACCAAGCTGGTTATATGATTTATTTCAATTCTATTGCATTATGTATTTAGTGATGGAAAATACAAATATTCATAGTTTAATAGCTATCGGGAATGAAGAACCGTTTTAACTATAAATATGAGGGTAATTCTACCCTTTGGACCTTGAAAAGCCCTCAAGGTCAAATATAACATGATTTTTAGAATCCTTATATGCTATTTCCTATCAATGAATAATAGTAATAATGTGTCTAAAAACCAATATTTAAAACTTTATGGGCAATATTATGTCAACAGTTCACGAGATGTAGTTGTGACTACTGTAAAAGGTCTCCCCGATTGCAAACACCACATACCAGTTTGAATTATGGTTACTAATGTTCATGGGCAAATATGTATATCAAAACTGAATTTTTTCCTTGAGTAGACACATTGGTAATTTATCTTTAGAGGCTTATCTCTGACTATGTATTGTTATTACGTCTAACGTGTGCGTTCCCTTGGAGATGTACGTAATAATCAACCCTTCGATGGATGTGCCCATAATGTGAGCACTGCCCATAACGTGAGCACTTCCTCTATGTGTTTTACCCATAAAATGAAGGTAAAATAAAAAATGAAAAAAAATCTTTAATATTACGCTGGCACAAAATAGACAATCCCCCCTCTTGTACTTGGTACAAAATTGATGATCCCCCCTAAAATATCTGTACCAAAATAGAGAACCCCTCTTAAATTTGCTAAGACTCCCCCCTGACTTAAATAATGAGCACTCCCTTACGCCTGTAAATGTGGGCTGATTCAGTGTATGCACAAGTTTATATTCTGTTCTGTTTCTTAGAAATTTGGTGTGTGGAATCCTTGTAATTGCTTCTACTGAGCCCATTTAAAAAGTAAGTTTACTACTATGAAAATTTTTATTGAAATGAACCACGTGATTTGCTCGAAGATAGATGTGAATTCCAACAGGCTTGATTCTAAACATTACCATTCCTGTTCATTACAATACTAAAATCTTAGAAAAGAATGATAACAAAAGAAAATTTGTTGCAAGTCCAATATATATATTTTAACTTTCAGGTACATCAACATGAATGTAAGCAGAAAGGTATCTATTTAAAATTCAGACATTTCAGTTGTCTTCTGTGGCTGCAGCGATTCCTGGGTCGCCATTATTCCGAATCTACGGCTTACAAATCTATGTAAAAAGAAAGGAAAATACGATTTACTGGTTGACAATTGATAGAATTGATAGATGAAATTCTCAGTTATAAAGTTATGTAGTAGCTGAGTCGAAATGAAACAATTCCAAGCATAAGAGTCCATAAAAAGTTCAGTGTTTCTTTAGTATAGCGATAACCAACCAACGATTACATACTCATACTGCTAGGGATGAGGTACAATTTTGTTACCATCAATAAAAGTAAGAACATTAGACACTAGATACGAGAGGGGACCTGCTCTGCTATCACACCATGTGTAGACAGTCACATTAAGTGTAAACGGTTACATATTTGAGGATAACAATTGATATACGGAAACATGATTCTACTTTTTTATTACATGCACTTTACAATCCATGTACAGTAAAATGGTGGTTTGTGGGGCTCACAATAGGATGAGGATTTAATCTACCTATACATCTGTGTCCAATTTAAATTCTTTCAATGCAACTAGAAAATCTCTGGTTTATTTTTAGCACATTAGGAATTGGGAGGTGTTCACCATTTTCAACAATATCTACACCTTTTCAAGTGCCTCATTAGGTGATTGAAGACATGCAATATTGGTGACGGTCTTTTCCAGATACACGTACTGCATTATAATTGAACAGTGTTGGTTTTGTCACAAGAAAATTGAAAGGACGATTGCCTTATGCTGTAAATAGAAGTAACATATATTGTGTCCATACTATGTGCTGTGAAAGATGTTAAACTGAAGTAATGATGCCCATTAAAATTATGTTCTCTATTCATATTTCTGCAGAAGATTATTATTAAAGTTATGGGTGGTGTTTACTTCAGAAAAAAGGGTATGAGATTTGATTGGTCGTTATTGATATTTTTGTCCTCAACGGTACAAACTAGCAAAGATTAATGTGATGGTACCACTTGAACCAAGAAGAGCCAATGGTTTAAAATCTAGCTGTATTTTGTAACTAGAAAGCCAACAAATGCCTACTAATTACTTAGCCTGATTGCGAGGGTGATATCATCCACGGTCCCCTTTGGTGAAAGGAGCTGGTTCGCAGACATTCTTCATCCAGCAGCAGCGACTGTCACCATTCTGGCTGAGTACCACAGCAACACAGCCAGGCTCAGCCTACAGCAGCAACAGTGTCACCAACTACACACAGTATTCACGTTTCTGTATTTTATTGTCTTGTGATAATTATACTCTTTTCTGATAAAAAAAAAAAAAAAAAAAAAAAAAAAAAAAATTTTTTGTAAAGAGTTCAACATTGCGTGAGCTGTGTGTAACATTGATGACTCAGTATGTAACTGTCATGTGACATCCTTGTTAATTACATTACTTTTATCATTATCTATCTTTAATTGTTAACATTGATATCATTGATAATCATAAGTTAATAATAATAATAAATATAATAAGTTATAAATAATGACAGTGAGACTGATGATGAGACGTGCAATGATTTGTATTTCAAACTTTAAAAAGAACCCTACCATGGTGGAAGACATTAAAAAATTCACAACACAAGATATTTTCCATCGGCAATGTACTGACCTCACAAAGAGCCTGGCACTCCGTGAGTGTTTCGACGAACCCCGATTGGATGTTATTTCCACCGCAGTCATAGTCCGGGTACACTTCCCACTCTTCTGCAGAACAAGAACGTTGAAAGCCATTACAATAAGAATGGAGCATGTATCAAAGTGGTCATAGAAATTTTATGTGTTTTTAATATAACTGGAGTGCTACTGTTAGGGATGATGTACATTTTGTTACCATCAATAAAAGTGGAATATTGTCATCGTTATTCTTCACACCCTTCCTCACTCCGCTACCAACAAAGCTAAAAGTTGAATTATCAGATGTGTGACATAAATGAAGTACATCTAAACAGTGTTTTGCAACCTCATTTATTTAAATATTAGTTCTGCATATGCTGTGATAATATAAAAATTAAAGTCATAATATTAAATTGGAAGTCTTATGTTTGTATCACAAACTTGACCAAAATAACGAATTAACAAGTCTACTAAATAAACAGTATATTACTTTTAAACCAAAGGTTATATACTGTACAAGGAAAAACCTTGTAAGCTTTCACCTATACTTTGGGTTTCCTCAGACTGTTAATATTACAAAGCTGAGGAAGCCCAAAGTATGGTTGAAATCACACAAGGTGTTTTCTTGTATATATCCTTTGGTATTAAGTAATATACTGTATTATTAAGTACATATACCAGGATAGATGAATCTTCACTATAATATCAAGCCTACTAAAGTAACATAAAAACCTAAGATTTGTAGGACACTAGATATGAGGGGGGCACATATTATGCTATCACAGTTTGCCTGTGTTAAGTGTGTAGACAGGCACATACCCGTGTATAAGTATTAATGTACGGAGACATGATGCTAATTTTACAATGCATATATAGTAAAAACTGGCAAAGTGAACACATCACTGTGACGGACATCTCTCAAATAAGGCAGCTCTCCCATTTGATTCTTTTTTTTGCCTTGTTAAAATTGGTTGCAGTGGTGGTCGTTTGTGGGGCTCACGATAGCATCAGGATTTAATCTACCCAAGGATCTACCCAAGGATCTTTGCCCAGTTTAAATCCTTTTAATGCAACTAGAAAATCTCGGTTTTAGGACATCACAGATTGAGAGGTGTTCAACATTTGCAACATATAATATAAGAACATTGAAAGGGCGAGTGCCTTATGCTGTGAATGGAAGTAATAGAAATTGTGTCCATAATAGGTGCTGTTATGTGAAAGATATGAAACATTAGAAATAATAGAGTACACTGAAGTAGTGATGCTCATTAAAATGATGTTATCTTTTCATATTTCTGCAAAGGATTATCATTAAAGTTATGGGTGGTGTTAACTTCAGAAAAAGGGTAGGAGAGATTGATTGGGTGTTACTATTTTTTGTGCTCACGGGTATAAGCTATTGGTGATTGACATGATGATACCCATTACACAAAGTAAAGCCAATGGTTTAAAATCTATCTGTCTTTTGTAAATAGAAAGCGAAAAAATTCTTGCTAATTACTAATTGCAACGGTGATATCACCCAACCCCTCATGGTCGTAAGGAGCTGGGTCGCAGACATTCTTCATACAGCAGCAGCGACTGGCACCCTGTTGGAAGTAAGATACCGAGTGTGCCACAGCAACACAGCCAGGCTCAGCCTACAGCAGCAACAGTGTCACCAACTACACACAGTATTCACGGTTCTGTATTGCATTTCAAACTTTCGAAGGGACCGTCCAACCCCTACCATGGTGCAAGACAATGGAAGTAAATCATGGAATAAGATGTTTCCTTAACCGACACGTACTGACCTCGCAAAAGATCCTGGCACTCCTGGAGGGTGTCTGTTATCACCCCGTTTAAGTCATTTCCTTCACAGTCATAGTCTGGGTACAATCGCCACTCTACACGCATCCCTGCAGAACAAAGGAGGGACACATTTTTTTTTCTTAGAGACAAACTTTTGAGTAAATATAAGGAAGATTGGCAAAATGTATTAGACTAAGCTGAAGATAAAAATGGCATTGGATTTAATTAGTTAAGAACGTGCAGAATGTTTAAATTTTACTTATGCGGTAGAATATTATGTGAAAGATGATAAAGGTCGTTGTGGGTTCTGTAAGGCTTTATCTCTAATGAGATGTGGCTCTGCACTTCTGGCCATTAACGACAGGAGATACAATAATGTAAAGGAATCTATGGGCAGAGGAAAGGGTCTGTCTGTTATGGAAGATGAACAACATGTAATGTTTAAATGCATCTGTATGACATTAGAGATCAGCTATCTAAAATTGTT
>JAGTTF010000360.1:0-14838 GCA_019095985.1 Streblospio benedicti
TGCGGGGATGTCTCTCGCCATCGTCTCGACCGCCCGCTGGTTGGCCGTGTAGCAGTACATGACGCCCGCTACGGGCTGGTCGAAGAGGGCGTCTGCGTTTCTAATGAGCCGGTCCGTGAAGACGGTTTTACCCGATCCGCTGGCGCCCGACAGCGTGATGAGAGCCGGCGCGTGAAATTTTATGGGAACGTTCATGATCGTCGACCGGCGGTTGGGCGCCCGGCGCCTCTTATGGGAGCGTGGATCTGTACGAGGCGCGACTTTTTGACGCTGAGGACGGAGTCAAATTTGCCGATGACGATCGCGTTGATCTGGTGAGGCAGAGCCTTGGCGAATTTCATCTCCAGACGTACGTGGCCCTCTCTGACGGGGGTCGCCAGACCCGTCATCGCCGCCACGGGGAAACCAAACACCGTGTTGCCTCGCTTGTAGTCGCGGAGATTCGTGCCGGCCCCCGCGTCCCTGCCGAACTGTCCTGTCGTCTTATACATGTTGACGAAGGCCTCGACGTACTGGTCCCGCTCGAAGTCCAGGTTCCAGGGGCGTGAGGAGGGGACGGGGACCCCGTCCACCGACAGGTTCACGTAGTTGACGTTGTAGTGACCAAAGTTGTAGGGGTTGAGGCCGTAGTCGCCGTTGACCGCGTCGCTAGACACCAGGACGCACATGACTGCCTTGGGCACTCGTCCGTTAAAAAGATTGTCGACGCAGAAGGTGAGGTCGCTCTTGGCGACGGTGTACACCTTGTACTCCGACGACTCGAAGGGGTAGATGGCGTCGTGTTTCTCCAGGAGGGCCTCGTGGGATATGACCGTGTCCTTGGCGACGGTGACCATCTCGACCTTGAGAGAGCAGTCGACGAATCGCACTGTGTAGCCCTTACTCTCCGCGTCCGCGGCCATAAGTCTGAACCGGTCGTTGTTCTGCCAGAGACGTATGCCGACGCCGACAGTGCTGATCATGTAGCGCTTGCAGTTGAAGATGTCGGCGTTCAGACGTCCTTCTATCGCAGAAAGACGCAGACCTTACCCCCCAGCGGTGCGTTCGTTACGCCATTTGATCATTGGTAAAAAATGAGTCAATCTCAAAGCCAATCTCAAAAACGCAAGAAAGAGCCAAACTTCTCCTCTGTAGAAGTGGATGTACTCGTTCATAATGTTTATGAAAACCGAGAGATGCTGTTTGGAAATTTTAAGGGGAAGATGAGTCTTACCGTAGAAAAAGACAGAGAAAAGATATGGAGTGCAATAACAGACAAGATTAATGCCATTAGCAGACATCCAAGAGTAAAAGACAAGGTAAAGGAAAAATGGACATATTTTAAGAGCGATGTGAAGAAAAAGGCAGCGAAAGTGGCTAAAATGAAACGATGCTCTGGAATTAACGAAGAGTGTCCCATAGAGCTATCCTCCATTGAAAAGATGGTTGTAGAAATGATGGGGAAAACGTCGGTGGAGGGAGAGGAAGAAGGTGTAGACACATTTAGATTTCAAAAGACTCAAAACAATACCCGGGACGAAAATGTTGTGTTGTCAGATGTGCTAGCCGATACTAGAAAAACAGTCTTTCCAGATACCCATGATCGCGATCGTGGAAGTGATAATCTTGATGGTGTTGGAGATATAGAGGTAGTTGATGAGAACATTGATATACCAACAACATCAACTAGATGTGAAGCACCTACATCCTCTTCAAGTAAAGCGTCAAAAAAGAGGCGACACAGCGAGTCAGTCAATGATGAAAAGGAGAGATACCTTCAAATTGTTAAGATCTCACGTGAAAAGTTAGACGTTTTGAAAAAGATCAATGACAACCTTGAAATCATAAAAGAACATTTCACCACCGAATACTATAGTTGAACTGTTGTATATATGATGAAGAAAGCCGGATCAATTGTTTCTTTTTTCTTAACCTCAGCTTTTATTACATGTTAGGGATATCTTTTGTGTTATTTTGCTGTAATTAAGATTTTGTTTTCATGTTTAGCTACAAGTATTTTGTATGAATTGCTTATGTTCTTGCTGGCTGATTATTCCATGTCAAGCTTGTTATAATTTGTTCTATTCAAATGTCATACTTAGTGATAAGAGTTGTTTATATGATAATTGCAATTGGTTTGTGTCATTGTCATTAAGTTAACGTGAGTTACAAATAACAGGTATTCTCAGATTTACTGTATTTACACATCAATAAAGAAGTATTTGTACAATTGAATATTAGTATTTTTTGCAATAAAGTAATGCATTTCAAATACAGTTTTTCAATTTTTAAAATGACTTAAATAATGCGCAATGTTTTTTTCCATCCAAATCAACTTATACATAAATATAAAGCTGAACAAAGCTCTAAGTTGAACATTTACGTACACATAAATTAAATGTGCCGAACGTTAGATAGTCTTTGAAATTCTTAGCTGAATCTTGCTCTAATGAGGTTTTCTCTAACAACACGACCTTGTCTTTCATGCATAACATTGAAGTTGGCACGAGGATTGAGTTCTACTTCCGGTTCATCCTCATCACCACTTGAGTCATCACATTCATCAGGGATTGGGATATTGGCACGTTCACATATGTTATGCAGAATGAAACACGCTAGTATTATCTTGCAACTCTTTCCAGGACTATAAGTAAGACTACCCCCTGTCTTATGGAGGCATCTGAAGCGCATCTTTGTACGGCCGAAGCATCTTTCAATAATTGATCTTGTACGGGTGTGGGCAGCATTATACCTGCGTTCAGCTACACTGTCAGGTGTAAGCAATGGTGTCAGCAAGAAAGGGACACACCAAACCTATAATTGTAAATCCATGTGGTAATATGGTACATGTAGTTATGTTAGTAGCAGCAGTATGCTTGTGAATAACAGATAAAAAAACACAATTGAGACAGCGCCAGGAATAAGATATTCTTATTCCTGTCAATACTTGATATAAAACAAAAAGAAAAATGCAAACTTAATAAGTCGTGATATTAAAAATGTTAACCCCGTGTCAGAGTGGCGGCGGAATTTGAGATCGCGTCCATTCCGGGCCGCGGTTCGGGCACTTTTCGAAAAGAAAAATTAACCAAAAGGCGACCCAGATTTCCACTTTCAGGCGGACTATGAACGGCTCCGCAGCCCCTCCGCAGCCCCTCAAGCACACCCCCCGCCCCCACTGCCCTCCACTGCTGCGAAATGTGGCGGATAGAAAAAATTGCTTGTGCGGAATGTAAAATCTAAAAAGGCGGACAGCGGCGGACTCAGATATGAGTCTGTGCGGGTTCAGGGGATCGGGTGCGGATTCAAGAGAACGTGAGATTTGACTAGCCATTCCGCCCCAACCGTGTGTCCCAAGACGTTTTATGGCGAACTCACATGCGTTTTGCGACGTTTTGCCACGTTTTATGGCGTTTTGTATGCGGAGTTTCAGGGATTCGGCGGACTCAACCCGCGTTTTGCCACGATCCGCCACGGTCTGCAAAGTATGGTCCGCCAGGATGCGAATAGCATGGGAAAATTACTTCGGCGTTTTCCGGCGTTTTCCGGCGTTTTCTCGGCGCGCTTCGGGACCGCCAAATGTTTCGGGCGTTCTCGGCAAAGTCCGCCGCCCAGGTAAAACGGCCCCGGCGGAACTTTTTACTCCGCCAAGCCGTGGAACTTTCCATCGGATTGCGCCACGGAGCATGCGCGGAAAGCGGGCGTATAAATACGTTTTCCCGCTTAATCTAAGCCTCTCTCGGACATGCCAACTCAAGTAAAAACATCTCGTTCTTGACACAAAAAATAGTCACTTAAACCACAAAAGTACACAATTGAAATTTTTAATAAAAGTTCAATACACTCCTAGCCGTGCCTTGACACGCGCTTCCTGCCATGGGACAGCTCCATCTGGACTGTTGAAGTAGGCCTGAAGTCTCTTGCGGAAACGCTGAGCCTCCTTGAAATCCTTGGTGCCTTGGTGCCGAGGGTCGATGGGCATCAGGTTGGCTCTTTGCCTCCATTCTCCTGGTGTGATGTTCCCTTGGGAGTCCTCCCGGTCAACAGTTACACCAGGAGCTGTATCCTTCAGTCCCTGGTCTTCTTCACGTATCCTGATGAGGTTGTGGAGGCAAACTGCAGCGTGCACAAACTTTCTAATGTTCTTGGGACTGTGCATTAGCAGATGTAGGAAGCATTGCCACCTCTGGGCCAAAATGCCAAAGGCATTTTCCACGACCATTCTTCCCTTGATATCCTGTAGTTGTAGATGCGTTGCTCCATGCTCAGGTGCTTATCACTGTATGGTTTGAGCATGTGTTCACGGAGAGCAAAAGCATCGTCTCCCCAAAAAAAGAAAGGGAACGGCTTGGTTTGGTTGGGCAGGGGCTCTGAAGGAGGTAGGTTGAGGTGGCCGTGTTCGATTCCGTAGGCCAGTGACGAATTGTTGTAGAGTTGACAATCGGATTGGTGCCCCAGCCCCCAATATCCGCATACATGAACTTATAGTCCGCATCAACCACTGCCAACAGCAATACTGAGTAAAACTTCTTGTAGTTGTAGTACAGACTTCCTGACTTCCTTGGCTTCTTTATTCTGAAGTGCTTGCCGTCTATGGCACCAAGTGCATGAGGGACGTTCCACTTGGTTTCAAAACGCTGAGTGAGCAACTGCCCTCCAACCTTCCTGGGTTTCTGGAAACTGGATCACTTCGTCTTTGTATTCTTCACTACGTTTTGAAACGACCCATTCACGTCTCCACAGGACCGCGTACGGCTCAGAAACGGCTTCTCACGATATTGGGCGACGTAAAAAAGATCAAAGGGAATTCGATCAATAATCCCCTACGCGCGCGGCATGCTCACGCGATTCCAATTTTCACTTCTCCAGAGAAGTTTTTACGAGTCCGCGTCATTTTAGCTCGCGGACATCACGCGGAGGTTGCGCGGTCCACTGGCGTTCTACTTTCGGAACCAGGCGTCTCCCGGCGATCCATCTGCGGCGCGTCTGCGGCGCAGTGCGTTTCGTGTTGCGGATACAACAAGAACATCCACTTTTTGCAACTAGTTGCAAATTTTTTTGTTATTGTTTACGTTTTTTTGTTGATTTTTACGCGGACTTGAGATCGCAAGTCCACTCTGATAAGCTGACCGATGATCTGTGAATTCCAAAGTCCTTCTCCAACAGCACTTTGAAAGGAACCCGTAGCATAGTATCGCAAAGCGCAGCAAATTTGATTGATCGCTGGTATAGCGTGGTTCCTCAGCGTGCGTGGCTCTAACTGTGGGCCTATATCATTGTACAGATTTTGAATGAGAGGCCGAGATAATCTGTACAGCTTTAAGATCTTGTCATCGTCATACACTTCCTAACAGGTTTATCCTTGGTTGAAACCCCGCCTCTTCCTTCTTCTGTCATTAAAAAGAAACATAAATGCTGCCATGACTGTGTTTCACGGGTTTGAAATCTCACAGCAGTACAACAAAGATAGCATTTTATAGTACAGAATAGAGTTAAATCGATATTTTCCTCAAATTCCCACACATCGTATCACATACGAGCACACTTTGGGGCCGAAATATATGGCTAAGTTACGAGGATTTTTACAAAGCGAGCAGCTACGGACACGTTTTATTCACACGTAGAATTCCAGACACGAGTTTGGGGGTCGTGATTTGGGTCGTGGGCCTATAGACCACCTCATCCACGTGCTCCACCCCGCGTTGGTGGTGGGGCGCAAGAAGGAGCAGGCGCTCGTCGTGGGCTCTAATGCTGGCCATCGTTAGGCGAATAGGTCGTCTTCGCTGGTATCGATACGTCTCGCTCGCTTTTTGTTTCTATCCTTAGTGAGGGCTTTCTGTTCGGCGGCGCGTCTTTTCGTTTGTTCTAACACCGAGGCGGCCTGCGTCACCGCTTTTATGGGCTGCTCGGTCTTCTTCCTAGCGTCACCGGCGCTTGGTTTTCACGATGTAGGCGCTCTTACCAATCATTGAACCCTCCGCCATGCGGCCGGTAGTGATTGATCCACTCGTCGACCGTGGGGCGTCGCGCAGTCTGTCGGCGCTACTCATCGTCCGAGAGAGGCGTAGAGGCATAGCGGAATCCTTCAACTGTAGATAAATCCTCGCCGTCGGGGGAGGATGGCGCAGCGTATGGCGCTGAGGGCCAGGCTGGTTGACTTTTACCGGGTAGGGGTTGGCGTATTCGGCGCTTCCGATGGGAGGGCGTCTACGATTCTCAAAAGATTGGTAGTCGATCGTTTAAGATAGCCGAGCCGAAGCAGTCGGCGCTTATATAGTCTGGCGTGGCGGCGTCCGGTCGGCGGGGCGCCCGTCTCCATCAAGCGGTACCACGTGCCGTCGCCACGGATGGCGGGCTTTGGGAGGGGTACCACAACCTCTAGGGGCCGGTCTGGCGGGCGTCGGCGAATATGTACATCTCAAAGATCCTCGATTTGGTCGTAGGGGATCCACGAGTTGAACTTTTTGGGGTAATGCAGCCAGGATACGAAGGCCTCCTTGTTGCGACCGCGACTCTCGTTTTTATGACCTGATCCACTTTGAAACAACCGTCGGGCGGGGCCTCCGGTGAGTTCCTCCTCGTAGAAGGCGCCCTCGATGGGGTTGTCGTCCCAGTCGTTTAGTTTGTAGGCGGCTTTGACGCCTCGTCTATAGCGCCCGGGCCACCTTGAAAGCTCTCCGCTGAATTTCTGATCGTACTGGCGACCGAAGGTTCTCCTTAGGCGCCCGCCGCGGTTTAACGTCGCCGGGTTTGTGGCGATGCGGCATCTTGCGAGCTTTTTGGTTTTTCCTCCGTATATCCTCCTGCTTAGCGGCGACCAGACCCTCGTTGTCGGCGTCACGTCGCGGGGCGTAGCCCGTCATTCTATGCGTCGTAGCGTTGTAGGCGCCCACGGCGTTGCTCAGGATGTCGACCCACCTGTGTTTCTGGGCGTGGAGGAAGGCCCTGTAAAAGTCTGTGTGCGCAGGGTCTTTATGAGGCGCTCGGCGTGGGCGGCGTGGACGTCGGATCGCGCTATGTAGTGACGAACGCTCAACGTCTCGGTACTTCTCAAACTTCGCCGCGGAATTTGCTGCCCAGCGTCGGCGGATGCTGTAGCGAGGGGCAAAGTCCGCTGTCCTCGATGATCGATTTAAAGGCGGCGGTGGCCTCTCGGGGGTTTTAGTTTTGAGGGGGGGGCGGCGTAGCGGCTAAAAGGTGTCAGGGCGATAAGGATATATTTGAAGTGGTCGTTGTTGCTAGAGACGGTGTTAAAGTCCACAGGTCGGCTTCCCAAAAGTAGTCGAGACGGGGGGATGCGGCGTGAGGTCTGTCGGCGGCGTCTCAAGGGGCTTGGTCATTGTCTCAAGGGTTTTGGGCCCACTTTTTTCGTGTGCGACGATAGATATGGTTATTTTAAGATTTTTGTTCTCAGCGGCGGCCATCTTGGATTTTTAAAATGCCACAGGGTAAAATTTTACACACCTTCCTGAAAACATTAACTTAGTCCCATAACTATCAAAATCCACAGTCTGTAGAAACTTTCCAACCTCCATGAAATATTGCCATAATTCCTCCTGACTATATACCGGCGTAGGCAGCGGGGTCTGTCATGTCGTGGTATACGGCGTCCAAGTAGTCCTCCATAGTTAAGCGATGGACAGCTCTATCAGCGTAGGGGGCGTCCGGCGTTATATGGGAAAATTTTTGTACTCCCGTCACCACCACCTTACCCGTGGAGAAGACGTTGAAGTGGGCTCGGGGGGTGCGGAGCATCAGAGCGTTATGGAACTTCGGGCTCGTAGGAGGCACCCGTCATGAGCCGAGGGGCGTCAGGTAGGTTCAAGCGACGTCCCACGTTGGCCGCCAGCGACACCGTCAGAAGACCCGTCGCCGTAAGTCTCAAATCGGAGTAGCCGGCTTTTTGCACCAGGCGGGCGTAGCGGCGGAGACGTCGACGGGCCTCGAAGCGGTTGGTGGCCGGACCGTGACAAATCGCGTAGCCGTTGGCGAAGAGTAGCATAGAACCCCCGATCTTTTTATTCTTTAAACGGATAGCGCTAAACTGGCGGGGGTCGTAGACGGCGTTACTTAAAGCGTTGGTTAGGGAGGGAAGGTCGAGAGGCGTCCCGGTAGCGAGGACCGATTTCAACACGACGTTCGTCACTCGATATTCCACCATGGCTTTATGAGCTGAGTCAGCGCCGGTCGTGATTGACGGGTTGATTTTACGAGCGTGGGGACCCGTCAACCTTTGATTAACGACTTCTGCCCTATCGGCGAGCGAGCGAGCGGCGGCGGTGAGTCAGCGCCGCTGACCAGCGGTGATTGACGGGCGGGGGGGTCAGGGGTGATGATTTACGACTTCTACCGTATCGGGGAGCTGTCAAACACAATCTTTTGAGAAATCCAGGTGAACCATTTGTTTTGATCCTTGTGCACTGTTGACACATATCTTGCAGCATAATCACAAATCACACACTGGAGACAGAGGTCCCCAGGACATGTCTCAAAGCATGAGCTAGGTCTTCAGCACCTGCTCATTACACATTTTGTACACAAAATCAGGTTTCCGTGTTGGTTTGCACTGACGATCAGATCTAATTGTATTTGGTGGTTTTCGCTGGAATTCGCGGTGTGTGACACTGGCCGGGGGAAGATGGTTGTTTCAGTGGAGACGGAACAGTGACTGGTGGTGTTACACAAGACTGTGGATCTGGCTGTCTCAGCGGAGATGGTGCAGTGATTGGTGGTTTGACACATGCTGGCTCTGGATCTGAGGATCAATTGGCTCCAGGGGAACGAATATTGTCTCATCGGGTGGACGCGGAACATTCATAGGCGAGGGTGGTGAGAGATGGTACGTGGAACTTCTCTCATAGTGGGGGGTGCTTTTGCTGGGAAGTCGCGGGGCTTGATGTCATGTCTGTTACGTATCCAGCGCCTGTTGCCGTCTTCATTGATAACCCAGTACAAGTAAAGGTCGTGGATCCAGGGATTCAACAAAACTAGGCTTCCACTCGGGGGAGCCATCTTCTGTGTACCATACTGGCTCATCTGGAGCGTAGTTGGTGCGCTCACCATGGTTTGAGGTGTGCAGCCCTGCGCTCTGCAAGCTTTGTCTTTGCGCATCAGATAGTGTTGTGGGCTGATACATGAGACCAAGTCGTGAATTGATTCTGTGGTTGAAGAACAATTCGGCTGGTGAGGGCAGATCGCTGCTGATTGGCGTGTCATAGTAGGCTACGATAGCCATATTCAGCTGCAGATCGGACATAGATTTCTTCAGCATCTGTCTTACGGTTTGGATAGCTCTCTCAACACGACCATTTCCTTCGTGATAATGTGGGCTCGAGGTAGTGTGTGATTTCAAGCTCTTCACAGAAGATCACGTAACTTCTCTGACTTGAAACACAGTCCGTTGTGGGAGATTATGCGCTCTACCCAAGCCCAAACGCGGGAAATGATTGTTCATGGATCGGATGACAGCATCAGATGTACCGACTTTGAAAGCCAATAGAAATATATCCAGAGAAATAATCCACAGACACAAGAGCTGCTTTGCCTTTGAAGTGCATAATGTCTACGCCAAGGGTTTCCATGGCTTGAGAAGCTGATACTTGTCTATCGGGAATTTCTGGGGTTTCTTGTTCGCATGGATTTGGCAGGCGTCACAACTCTGGAGTGCGGCACTTATGTCAGCCTGCATGTTAGGCCAGTAGGCGGAGGCGCCGTGCCCGCTGGAAAGGTTGCTGTGAGGCCTTGGTGGCCGTCATGTAGGCAGTCAGAGTTTGGGTGCGCCGCGCCAGATGGCACCACTACTCTGTTGCCCTTCATTAAGAGTCCATCGAGGATGACGAGTTCATCACGAAAACACCAGTATGGATGGGGATCCTGTGAGGGTCTTGCATGCTCTCTGGCCAACCACTGACTACATGTTGGCGCAGCTTCGAGAAGCGTTGGATCTGCATTGCATCTCGGCTCGAAGTGATTCGAGGTGCGTGGGACGAACCTTCAGGACTTCTGCTATTGTCACATCAAGACCAGGGATGGCAGGGTGAGATCAGGTTGAACTAGGCGGGAGTGTGTGTCAGCAAAGTAGAACACTCTTAGCACCTACATACTTTACGTCGAGATCATACATCCGACATTATGCACTTCAAAAGCAAAGCAGCTCTTGTGTCTGTGGATTATTTCTCTGGATATATTTCTATTGGCTTTCTCAAAGCCGAGACATCTGATGCTGTTATCTGATCCATGAACAATCCCATGAGCGGAGGAGCATTCTCTGTAGACATTGCTTGGCCGAGGCTGATGGGCTGCGGAGGATGGCTTCCAATGGTTTGTGATCGGTGTGGACTGTCACGATGCGCCGAACACGTAGATGTGAAGCTTTTCACAAGCGAAGAGCACAGCCAAAAGCTCTCGCTCGATGTTGGAGTAGTCAGCTTCGGTCTTTGTCAATGACTTGCTCAGGAACGACCGGTTTGCCATCTTGCAGGAGTGCGGCGCCCGAGGCCCTTCTAGCCGAAGCATCAGTTTCAATTGTGACATGTTTGCCTCTATCCAAAGTGGCTGAGTGCTGTTGCATCGGCGATTGCCTGCTTGATTATGTCAAACTCCGTTGCATATCGCTGGTCCAGGTGGACATCCCTTTTTCAAGAGACCTCGCATGACATATGTGCGTTGTGCCAAGAAGTCTTGGGATGAAGGAGGCCATGAAGTTAACTGAACCAAAGAAAACTTTTGGAGTTCCTGCTTGCTGGTCAGAGGCTGCAGATTGCAGATGGTCTTGACCTTGTCGGGGCAGGATTCAACTCCCTTTTGGCGAGATAATTCTCCCAAAATAGCTGATCTTGAGGCACTTGATCGCACACTTCTCTGGGTTAAACTTGGGGCCAGCGGCGACTGCCGTCTCTCAGAACGTTTGAGTCATGCCGCTCTTCATTGGAACCTTGTATCTTTACATCATCAGCACAGGGGAACGTACCAGGAATGCCTGCCAGAGCTTTGTCCATCTGCTCTGAGAAGATCTCAAAGCGAGACAGAGGCCAAATGGTAGCGGATGAAGCAGTATTTCTTGAATGGCGTGTTGAATGCAGTGAGAGGTTGACTGTAAGCGACAACTTCTTTGTCCAATATCCACTCTTTGCATCAAAGGGTGGAGAAAGAACTCGCCTTAGCAAAACTAGCGGAAACATCTTCCCATGAGGCGGTGTGGTGGACACTCCTGATAAGATACTCGTTTAGGTTTTTGGGATCTGAACATAGCCGGATGTCACCGTCTGGACCAGCGATATGCAATGTGAGTTCGACATAATCAAGCAGGCAATCGCCGATGCAACAGCACTCACCCACTTTGATACAGGCAAACATGTCTGATTGAAACTGATGCTTCGTTGAAGGGCCTCGGCGCCCGTACTCCTGCAAGATGGCAAACGGTCAAGTTCAGAAGGTTGCGTAATCAAATCACGTCGGGGTCACCATGTTTTGTTTTCAACTGCTTTTTATTGTTGTGCGTATGTGCAATGAACAACACATTAATTAAACTGTTTGAAATGTATTTTTACAAATTCTAGTCTAGCACATGTTGCCACATTGCAAAGATCAATAATCAATGACGTCACAACAAGGGGAGTATACCTTACTCAATGACGTCACAACAAGTGGAGTATACCTTACTTCATATGCCAATAGATCTAGGGATACATTACATGAGGTGTACATGTATTACATTATTACAACACTGATGTAAGATACAATAGGGTTAAAAATTCTCCACTCTCGGCATACAAATATAGTTTTTATTGTAGTACCATTCGTATATGGAATATGCTTCCTATGGAAATATTAGATGCTGGATCGATTGAAATTTTTAAAAGCCAAGTCAGTAATATGGATGACCCATTTACATTGGGACAAAGTATGTAATACATGGACCTAATTTAGTACTGTATTCATTAGAAATGTTGCTGTTGTTATTGTTTTTTTTTTTTTTTGTTCTTGTTGTTTGTCTAATTCACTGTGATTGTTTTTTATTATTGCACTTGTTTATAATTAACTCATGTACATGGTATGTCACAAATGCATAAAATTTCCTGTACAGCCATCAGCCCTTTCAGAAATAAAGATTGAAGATTTGAAGATTGTTGTCCCTGATATCCCAAAAGCGTATCGTTATTAAAGGCCACCACTTCATAACATATTCACCCAAAAATGTCACTGCCTCTTCTAGGAAGGCAACATCAGTTTTGATTAAAGCTTTGGTAAAACAAACCATTTTTCATTCATTGGGGGTGCATACTCTCCCTCCGCTCCGTGATGATATGGTAATTGCAATAGAACCTAGATGTGATACAGGCGATTGTTCCTGGATTGAGCCAATCATAACTAAAAGTATTGCAGGACGGTTAAATTCCCAACACATCACAGGAACCTGTGTTAGTTAGCATCAACCAGCATTTAGCCCAAGTACATTACAACACATTAGATTCAGAGCAACAAAATTGCTTCCAGAGCCATGATGATAATGTTAAACCACTTATTGCAACGTCTGTGTCAACACATTCTGAATGCATCAATCTTGACCCTGACAACAAGCTGTCTAAGTCAGAAAGGGACGTATTTATGAAACTTCATTCTAGATATGACAATGTTTTCAATGCAAAAATTGGAAGGTACAATAACGCCTCAGGTCCTGTTCAAGCTTACATCAATATGGGTCCTGTCGAGCCTCCAGTGCAAAAGGCGAGACTCCCTTCTTATAGCTCTGACAAAATGAAATTACTTCATGAGAAGATGGATGAATTAGAACATTTAGGCATCCTGGCCAAACCGGAAGATATAGGAGTCAATGTGGAATATGTATCCCCTAGTTTTTTAGTAAAAAAACTTGATGGATCACATAGACTAGTGACTGCTTTTTAACACCATAGGAACATATGCCAAGCCGCCCCCATCCCAATCCACATCGACAGACCAAATCTTATCTTTTTTCTGGCTCGTTTTAACTACATTATCAAGACGGATATGACCAAACAATTTTTTCCAACTGTCCATGGCCAGAACATCTATGAAGTATTTAGGTACACTCACTCCATTCAAAAGGCATACGTGTATACACTAGGGCTGCCATGGGCATGCCGGAAGCACAGAACATCTCAATGAGCTAATGACCAGAGTTCTCGGCGATATGATGGAAGAGGGCACTGTTGTGAAATTAGCTGACGACCTATATACAGGAGGCCAATCCATAGCCCAGCTTTTACACAACTGGGAGAGGATTCTGCAACGATTTGAAGCTAATAACTTGAGACTCAGTGCCTCGAAAACTGAAGTATGCCCAGTCACTACGAACATTTTGGGCTGGTTATGGTCTAGTGGCACTGTAACTGCGTCACAACATAAGATATCACCTTTAATGACTATCCAGGAGCCACAAACTGTGAAGGCGTTGCGCTCATGGCTTGGGGCATACAAACAACTAAAAAGTTGCCTACCAGGCCATTCCACTCTAGTATCGCCTAGAAGCTGCATCCGCTGGTAAAGAATCTCAAGCAAAGGTTGACTGGACTGATGATTTGCGTTCTTGTTTCAAGAGAGCACAAGGAGCTTTGGGTAACCTGAAATCCATCACAATTCCCCGACCTGAAGATACTTTGGTAATTTCTAGTGATGCAGCTGTCAAGCCAGGCGGAATCGGTTCTGTTCTGCATGTTATTCGACAGGGTAAAAATGAGGATTGGAGGCTTCTTCTCTGCTAAGCTAAAAACCTCACCAGAGAAAATGGCTTCCTTGTGAAGTCGAAGCATTGGCAATAGGAAGTGCAGTTAATCACTGGCTCCATACATTCTGGAGAGCTATCAACAAGTCCAATTTTTAACAGATTCGAAACCATGTGTTCAGGCATTTCAAAAATTGTGTAGGGGCGAATTTTCTCACAGTGCTAGAGTTTCAACATTTTTTGTCTACACTGAGAAGGGTTCCAGGTGTCCGTGCAATATATCCAGGGAAGTTCTAACCTTCCGGCAGATTATCAATCAAGAAACCCAGCAGAGTGTGCAGATAGGAACTGTCAAGTTTGCAAGTTTATTGATGCAAGTGAAGACATGTGTGTAAGAAAGCTTACAGTTGCTGAGGTGTTAGATGGCAAATCTCCTATGCCATATCTGTCTCCTGTTGCATGGAAAAGGTCACAGCAGGACTGTAGTGTGTTACGGAGAGTTTATGCTCATTTATACCAGTCTATATCAGACTCATATGCTTGAAAGCTAGTCTAACCACTGGTGCAAGGCTTATCATTGTGAAGATGCTGTGAGCCATAGTAGACTAGAGGACAGAGGATATAACGCTGTGAGTTGATTGTAGAGGGGCAGGTAATAAATAGTATTCAAGTCATCTCCATGGTCTTCCTACTTCCCATGTCTTAGAGTAAAAACCACCCATGACATACTGGTGTAGGTAGCCGAGAATTGACAATTCCTGAGACGATCTTTCACTAAATGCCCCATCCATAGAGCTCACCCCCCCACCTGCTCTACCCCATCATATCCCCTGGACATCTACAAAGAAGAAGATACGCTTCTGCCCTCACCAATTCATCCAAAAGAATCCGTCACAGCCACTTCAGCGCCCACTTTCCACACCCATACAGGCGCGATTAGACCCAACTGCCAATAACCTCAAAACGCCATTCTTTCCACCCCATCAATTGAGCGCGCAAACATAATGGATATTCAGGATGTCATACATAAGGTGAGTGCACTTCATAATAATTTGCAACAATTTAAGCAAGTTTGAAGATTGTTTTAACAATAGATCCATTATTAACAATGCCGACATAAACGATAAAATCAAAAAAAGCTTAATAACATTGTTTCA
>JAGTTF010000361.1:0-14635 GCA_019095985.1 Streblospio benedicti
GTTTTTTGGGTTTTAAAATTAAAATTTTAAAAAAGGGAATAAAAAAATTTTTTTTTTTAAATTAAACTTTTTTCCATTAAACCCCTTTTTTTAAAACCCCTTTTTAAAACCCTTTTTGAAAAAAAAAAAATTTTTTTGGGGGTTTTCCCATAAGAAACCCAAAAATTTAAAATAAAAGCCTTTAAAAATTAAATTAAAAATTTAATTTATAAAAAACGAAAAAATTTTAAAAAATTTTTAAAAAAAAATTTTTTGGAATTAAAAATTAAATTTTTTTTAAAATTTTAATTAAAGATTTTGGAAAAAATTTTTAAAGGAAAATTTTCCATTTTAAATGGAAAAATTTTTTGGTTTTAAAAGGAAAAAATTAATAATTTTAAAAATTTTTTTTTTCAAGAAATAAATTTTAAATGTTTCATTTGAAAGGGGAAATTTTTTTGGTAATTTAATTGGCCCAAAAATTTTTAAAAAGGTTTTTAAAAAAATTTGGGGAAAATTTTAAAAATTAAAAAATTTTTTTTTTCCAATTTTTTTTGGGGAAAATTTTTTGTAAAAACTTAAATTTTCCCAAAAAAATTTAAAATTTTAAACCCCCTTTTTTTTGGGTTTGGGAAATTATACCCCCCCAATTTTTTTTAAATTTTTTAAGGGCCTACAATCCCAAAAATTTTTAAAAAAATTAAATTTTAAAAATTTTAAATTTTTATATAAAATAAAATTTTAAAATTATTTTAAAAATTAAAAATTTTTCACAAAAAATTTAAATCATTTCCCAAAAATTTCCCGGAAAATTTATCATTCATATCATTCCGCCTGACAACACAGATACCTGTCTGGGACATAGGAAATTTTAATTGCCCTTTTTTTTAAAAAATTTTTTTAAATTTCCTTTTTCCTTTTTAAAAAAAAAAAAATTTTTTTAAGGCAAGAACAAACCCCAAAAGTTTTATTTTAATAAAAAAAAGGGGTTTTTAAAAAAAAAAACCGGGGCCCTCAAAAAGCCAGTTTATGTCCTATTTTAATGTATAATATATCAGAAAGTAGGTTATAATGGTCAAGGAGTAAGATTCTCTCAAAATGAATGATGATATGCCAAAAAAAATCAATAAATCCAAGATGGCCGTCTCCCACTGGGAAAAAATCATACAGGTCACAGAAACGGTCGATTTTTGTCCAATTTTAATGTATAATACATCAAAATGTAGGTTTTAATGATCAAGGAGTACAGTATTGTTTTCTAAAAATGAATGGTGTCATGGTCACAAATAATCAATAAATCCAAGATGGCTGACATTGACTGTTGAAAATTCGTATCTGTCAAGAATATGCTTATTTATTTTGTGCTAGATTAGGTGTAATACACTAAATTGTAGTTTATAGTTGTCAAGGAATATGATTATTGTAATTATAAACATTACCATAGCAACCAAACCTACTAAATTCAAAATGGCCACCATTTTCCATATGACAAAATTGCAAAAACCTCTCAATGTTTTTATAACACTGCTTCAGATGTTGAAGGGTAGTGCATTAACCTCCAAAGTTTGGTTATTCACATATGTTTTAAAAAAAGCCTTCTCACCAGCCGTAAAGATTTCTTGTAAATCCCTTTCACCCACTGGTATTTGGAAAACATCTGCACAGTTCATGAATTCTTCATCATCATTCATTCAAGCATATTTGATGTGCTTATGGGTACTCCAAGTCTTAAAAGTGCTGTTGTTGCAGTTTCTTAATCATAAAATTGTGAGAATGAAAAGTTAAAATGCAGCACCTAATTATCTGAGCCATGATTATAATTGTTTTATTGTCTATGGGTCCTTGGTTCATAATATATGAGTCAAAAGAGAGCCCATGTGGCGAGCGGTGCATTGTGACTAGAAATTGTAACTGTTTTATTTTGCTATTAAATTCAATAGTGAATGACACTTTTATAAACAAATGTTATGATGAAATGGGACATTTCATTTCATATTCAAAATCATAATGATATATCTTCAATTGTATTTTCCAATTTAACGAATTAGCAAAATTAGAAGAAAATTAAACATTGAGTTATATTATATATTATAATATTTCTAATATCAGGGAGTGCTAAGAATTTTAAAGACAATTGGCCATTTATTACAGGATATATATAATCAACATTGCAAGGATATTACATTATCGTGATTAGTTCATTTAAGTCACTTGATTAAGTTGTGCAGAAGTTTCATATTAGTTTTGAAAAATTCAGATGCAATGGCAATCCACAGTGATGTATTGTGGTAAGCTTATTTTTAAAGTATGATTTCCTTACAATAATGTTACACTGCTGTGTCAATTGCTGGCTGCTTTACCGTCTCCACCGTTGGAAATACATGGCACTCAGGCCCTGTCTTTAGTAACACGTCTATCTATAAGTTAGATCTTTCAACTGTTCCTTGATGCCACCGTGCCACTGGAAAGTTTACAAGTGAATTTTCTCTAAACATTAATTGACTCATTTTTTGATAGAGTTTGTGGATGGTTATGAATATTTTTAATTTGTAATGTAAAGAACTGATTTTTTGATGTTACCTATGTCATGGTTCATATTTAAAAACGGTACTGTGTTTAAACATGGTGAGGATTAATTTTGTAGTTTATTGAACATTTAACATTTATAGACATATTTCACTGTAAAATATAATCAGATTTTTTAATCCCGGTTCTTTATAATTTTGTAGTGTTTTGAACATGTAAGATGATATTATAATGGCAGGTGTGCTAGTTTTGCTGCTCATAAAAATCACCTTTTTGATATTTTGCAACTAGGGTTGCTAAAACTCCCTGGATTTGTCACCCGGCAATATTTTAGAGTGATTGGTTTGACACTATATGATGACATTATTTGTTACAAGGTGTGCAAAGGTGATTTAGGGGACCCTTATGCACAACCCATTGTGCACTGTGTCTTGAAAATTGAAAAATAGACATACAGTGAAAATCCTTTGGAACCTATTTGCTGTCACAAATCCTTCCTTTGTTTGTACATGGGTGTGCTACACCTGGCTGCACATGGCAGGTGTGCTGGTGTGCGTGCTCGGTGTCATTGCTCTCATCCTGGCAGACTTCAGTCAACAAGTACCAGTCGTCAAGTAAGCTCCTGGTTTTTTACGGTTTATTGTTCTGTTTTTAAAGAGCATATTTCTTGATGACTGATGAGGCTGGCTGATGAAAAAGTTCATTTTATATCATAATTGAATCTTGACACCCCTTTATTGTACTATGCAATGGAGGATGTGCACTAAACTAATATGGTAACAAACATTGTTGATGGAGAATACTACATTTCTGAAAGTACTTCCAAAATATAAGCAAAAATGCTTGTTAGTTTATGATGGCAAGCCCATCCTCAAGCAACGGAAAGACTTTGTGTGTAATATGGCAGCAATTCTGATTCAAGGTCTGCTCACATGGCACTAAATGCCCAGTGAATTCACCTTGAATAATTTCATGCAAGTGCAAGTTACCCATGTTGGAGGCTGTGCTCCTGGCTTCATCCACCTTGCAGGGGCCAGCAAAGTGCATGATGACCTGCCGTGTGTGTGGTGTCCAATGTCTTTCAAACTTCTCCCACTGCTCAATCCTGCAGACCCCCACAAGTTGGTTGCACTTTCTGTACCTCAGTTAGACGTTGCATCAGTACTCCTAAATCCACCTTGCAGGGTGAACAAACTAGTTTCGCCATGTTGTATGATGTGTCTAACGTGTGCCAGGAATACCTGGTGCAATTTTCACTTGTCTGATGCTTGCATTAGATTGTTTTATTTATTGCATTGTGTGTATTTTTTGTGTATTTTAATTTTCCTCTAATTGTATCTGCTTTATTAAAGAATGGTAAGGGTATCAATTTTACAATTGACATTCCAATCTTGTGCTCAAATACCACATTATAACACTCTATCTGTGACACGTGACTCTTTCCTGCATTCTGATAGGCTTAGAACCAAGTCAGCCAGTCACATATTTCTCCATAGAGACCGGGCAATAGCGCCCTCTAAAAGTGGGTCACATTTTCGGCATCTATTCAAATAAGTAAATCAATATATAATCATATTGGCCATCTGTTCACTCATTAAATGTATGCCAATGCTAAAGAATTGTGTGTACGTTGGATTTTCTGCAAAATTTACTTGCAAATAAAGCGTAGATGATTGAGACAAAAAAAAAAAATTGCTTGCTGTTTACATGAAATAACAGAATATTTTCAAAATTTTCTCAATAAAACTTCCATGTCCGTAATACGTACATATTTCTAAGTAAGAATGACATGAAATAGTAAGCCTGACATTATTTTAATTTTTAAGTTGTTTGTTACTACGCACATGGTAAAGACGTTTAATATCGCATGGCGCCCTAACTTAAAAAAAAAGATTCAAGTTCATTTGTTGTAAAAATATTGACATCTTTGAGTGTTTATTGTTATAATGAATATATGTCATGGTTGATTCGGTTATTTATTGAATGCATGCCCTCATGTATTTTAATTTTGCCCTAATTGTATCGGGCAATATTCACCACAAAAAAGGCATTCATTCATTCATACAATAACATTCCAAGCATGACATATTTCTTCAATATCATTTGTAAATGTTTTAGAGCATAAGTTGCAGATAAACACAAATGTAAAGTCATATAATTTTTCGGAAACACAACATCATTTGAATAATCTATGATTTATTGAAAACACATCACAAACTTTGATTAATCTATACATGCTGGATATATGAACCTCCACCAAAGAAAATATACATTATTTATAAAATAGCAATTTATCTATACATGCTGGATATACGAACCTCCACCAAACAAAATATATATTGTTTATGAAGTAACAATTAATATATACATGCTGGATATATGAACCTCCACCAAAGAAAATATACAATGAGGGGGAAATATACCTGTTTTGAGATGTGAGAATGGACCTTGATTTTTTATGAGAAATGAGAATGGGGATCAATTTCCTTCAGGAATTAAGAGAAATTGAAAAATTTAGAAATTGTGAAATGAGAATTGTTAGCAAATTAGTGCGAATAGCCACGGATTTTTGCTGAGACTTGAGAATGGGGGTAGGATATATTCTTCCTTCATACAATGTTTATAAAAACAACAGCAGTACAATAGTCCAGGTTGAATAATCACAGTTGATGTTTAGCTCCAATGTCTTGTACAAATGTAGATATCTTTGCAGTAGTCAGTTTGTTTGTTGCGTCTTGTGCATGTGTTTTTATCGTTCACAATATAAGTTTAATATACCATATACAACCGTCCAAATCCCCATGGGTTTTAGGCTGCACAATTGTCACATTACATCAATGTTTGCTTACATTGCAATTTCTAATTATCAGCTTAATCTTGATGTTGTCAAACTTTTCGAGTGGGGATTTACATGGGGGAGTTGTTCACTGTATATACTCCATATCTAAGTCTACACACACTGGAATGTTCTAAAATTGCTCACAGTGCTATTATCGAGATCCGTCGGACCCACAGCAATAGTGAACTGATCTTCATCAACAGCAATGTTGCATATCCCCTGTCCCTCTGGTATCCTGAGCTGCTGTGTGTCCAGCGTGGTGACCAACTGACCACTCCATGAAAACACAAATACACTGACCGGGTCCTGTGACACCACATACAGGTGGCGCCGGTTACACGCGATGGCGTTGGAAGAACAAGGCTGAAACTGTAGTTTGTGGGTGTGTGGAGGAGGCGGCCGTCATGGTCGTATATACACAGGCTGCTGCTGAAAAATCCACCACTGCTGTGCCCTGTGAGTCCGGGTGTCTGCAGATGGACGTGTTTCCCCACCACCTGACCCCGGCTGGTGGTGTGAGCGTCTGTAGCAGCTGCTTCTGCTCCAGGTCGTAGATCTGGATGGTGTCATTCTTCTAAAACGCCACCCAGTGGGTGCTCTCTGCACCAATGATGTTGCCGTAGTCTTCCTGGATGGTGGAGACCAACTCCAGCTGGGAGTTTAGTATGTAACTTGGACCTGTACGACGTTCCCTTAACAGTACATAGTTATTATTGAAGATGTATAGCTTGCAATAACAGTTCAGTTTACCCGGCAACTGATTTTGGCACAAATCAATAACTGTGTTGCTTTTGACGGCAATCTTTTTGATAATAGATTGATCTTCAAAACACACAACTGCCTCATTAGTTGTCATTCCAATGCCATAGTAACAAGCCAGCTTTATTGGTGTGTCTGAAAGAAGTCTAAATCCTCGCTGTTGTTGAGTTTGCTTCCTAACATTAGCCTTGGCTACTTCAGTGTTTTTGTCCTTTTTTATTGTATATGGAAAGCTGTTCACATTCGGCAGCTTGAGTGTTGGTTCGGTGACATGTCCTAAATCAACAATAAAATCATCAGTGATCTTCCCAACATCAACCAACCAGAACTTTGTAGGCCAAACTGTAGACTTTTTGAAACTGGTTACAGAACTCTGCAATTCATCAAGAAAACTTTGAGCTTGTTTCAAATCTCTATCAATGTTCTGCAAATCTATTTTTTCCAAGGACTGCTGCAATTCTTGTAGATCAATTTTGGACATGAATCGGAGAATCTGAGCATGTAATTTATCATACACCTTCGAGATAGTGGCAGTGGTGTTCTGGTACCATCTATCTGCCTCCTGATGTGCCTTTTTATGCTTGGACCTGGCTTCTTTCATCAGAGAATCTCTGGACAGGACAAGTTCTTCCAGCAGCTCTTCTGTCCTCTGCTTGCCTTGCATTTTCATACTTGTCACCAGTTGACGAGTATCCTTGTGCTGTGTGCTGTATGTGGTGAGCACATCTCTCAACTTCCTTATCTTGTGTGTTTTATGGGGACCTTCGGTAATAGACACCATGCAGTCAGCACACAGCGGATCTCTGCAGTCATCGCAGTATAAGTTGCACTTTTCTCCTGGATGTAGACCACAAATGATTGAACCTGGTTCTTCAGGGATCTTGTCTTTGGGAACAAAAGTCGCCTCAATTACACCTTCATCTGTGTCAACTGTAGTAAATGGAGCCAGTTGATCCAAAAGATTAACTACCATGATGTTGGTGCTAAGATTTTTAACACCACCCGGAGGAACTGTGAACTCTTTTCTGCAGTTAGGACATGTGAGTTTGTTCTTCAGCTTGGACTCGTAATATCTCTGCACACAGGCCAAACAGAAGGTGTGGGAGCAGTTCAGGAGTTTGGGCAGTCGGTCGGAATCATTGTATTTCTCCAAACACAACTCACAGCGAATTAAATCTGAAAGGTTCAAGCTTGATGCTGCTGCTGTTGCCATGATGATTGATGGCTATGAAGATTAGTGAATTTTGGAAACACTTTCCACACTATTCCAGAGAAGGAATCAATAATGAAAAAACAAATATATTGATACATAAAAGTGTGGATTATTATGTTTTGTTTTCTGACACTATTAGCCTCGCATTTATATCCAAATTGTAATATTCTCATCACTTTGTTAAACACAGCATTCAGAAGTCATATGATTCAATCCGAGGTATACTGTATGTACAGTACTGTGCTGATAACAACATGATCCGTGTGATCCGATGATAAGACGGTCAAGAGTACACAATGTGGAGATGTACATTGAAATTGTCAAGAGAAATGTAAATACTTAATGTTTGTTTGTTTGTTAATTTATTATAGTGACAAGGTATGTACATATAAAACAAAACTGACTAAATTACACAAATTACATAATATACCCAACCCTTCTTGGGTTTATCAGTCACCTAGTATTTTAATACTAATAAATTGACCTATCATTTTCTACATTACATTACAATATATGAACATAATAGATACATAACAACAAAGATAGTTTTATGAAAAGAATAATTATAAATACTCATATGAACCTTTCAAAATTTCTGATATTCCACGCAGTTTGAATGAAATTGGATAAAACCTTCCATTTATTTTCCATTAGAAAGATTAGTTTTTCTAAATCAGAATGAACTATGTTATGAATATGTGGTGAAATTATTGTCTCTCTTTCTGCTGAATAAGTTGGACAATGAAAGATAAAGTGCAGTTCATTTTCTATTTCGTTCACGTTACAAAATTTCAGATTCAACTATTCTAGAGAATCGACCGGATTCTACTCGGAGTTTCAGAATACAGCATCTGAATTGAGCAAACAGGGATCTTTTAGTTCTGCCTTTCAAATATTTTACATATGGTTCCGTTTCACAGTTAGATTTAAATGACTTGTAAAATTCTTAATTTGTTTTTTTTTAGCTATTTCATTTTTCCACAAAGTGTTTTGAACATCATTAAATTTTACAATAACAGAATCCAAATCACAAGGACATAAGTATGTAAATGCAGTATCTAAGTTTAACGCTATAAAGATTTGTTTCATGTCCTTGACCAGTTATTCAAGCATGTATAATAGTCATATAGAAATATTGGTTTTCTTAGTCTATTAGTCATGTTACAGAGTCTGTTCCATAATGGGAAAATACATATTTTTCACCAAACCAAAATACAATGCACCACATATTTTTCAATAATACAACAATATTATGCATCTACTTGCAAGATTTCTTCATTGGCGTTATTGACAGCTCTTGTAACCAATGTACCAAATGTGAAGATTGCGTCTCAAAATGAATTGAATCTAACATTAAAAATATAGAAAATTGATCTAAACTGGCTTTCTGGAAATCACACTTTATTTAGCAAAATGTAAAAACTGACCACAGTTGATGGTCACTAGTTAACATTGACTAAAATTGAAATGGTTTATTTCACGAGATATTGAAAGTATTGCATAGAATGTTGCAAATGGGCCTTTTTCTGACGTGTTAGATGACGTGCTGCTTTAAATAGCTCGGAATCGCGCGGAATAGTAGTATAGGGCTACATAATTGTGATACAAGTGATTCGCAAATTCTAGTGCAGACTAACTGTAAAGGGTTAAAGTCCGTTATGAGAACTAACCAGCTAGTAAAGGGTTAAAATCCGTTCAAAGGAGAGCTTTCCTCCTGACGGGGATTCCCGTGTGTGTTATAGTCGTGACTCGGACATCCCAGCTCAACCAGTAGAATGTCAGCAGTTTTTTTTAGAAAATAAACAGAAGTTTGCATGCAGAGTATTCAGATGCATTTCTGCAGATTAAGCAGCGGAAGAATACGGCCTATCTGCGAAAAAATGAAAAACTGGGGAAATGTGAGGAGTATTCAGATGCATTTTTTTTTAAAATCCGCGGACATTCTACAGCCGGCTGTTCCTGCTGGTGGTTCATCGTGCTGGGAACAGACGCTGTGTTTACACGCAGGTGTCTGAGAGACGCAGCCGCGTGGGTAAACTTGGTGAATTGTGTACATCAGTCAGGTGCAGCCAGGGATATTGGCATCTCTTGTTTCTTCTGTTACGTAAATGATGCCAAAATGATGCCAAATTACAGAGGTGGCCAAGTTACACAGTCTGACTACACAATTGGTGGCTATAAACGGTTTAGTAAGATCCTCTCTGAAACTGGCCCGACTGGTCTCATTAAAAAGGTGGTCTCTATAGAGGTTTTTGCTGGTCTGATTTTGAAGGTTTTGTAATAAATTTATATATATATATTTGTATAATTTGTAATTTACAGAAATTTTTAAAAGTTTACAAAAACATTCATTGTCCACATACTGGTAAAAATCCATCCCGCAAACTTGGTCTTGCTTGGTGAGAACAAGCTAATTGGACCCCCTGCTAAGGCCTGGCCTTGCAAATGAGTGCTGTATCAAATAACTGTGAGGAGTGCTTTATTGTTTATGCTTCAACAATGACTTGCCAGTTCCTCGCCATGATAGGGAAGTTCTCGCAATTAGTCAATCAACATCACCTTGCAGGTCCAGCAAGTAAGTTTTGACTTCCACTGTCCATTCGACAAATCCAAAACTCTTGCAATTGCAATGCTTGGCACAACCCAGCCCCATTTGTTTAAGGAGGCCTACAAGCGTACTTGCCATGAACATTTAGTGGAAACGCTATCAATAAATTGTATTGTATTCCAAATTTCCATTGCTGACCTTTGCAACCCTTAGGAAGACCTCTTCCTCAAATGCCATTGTTTGATTCCAGCTTTTCATTTGATAGACCGAGCTACAGTGCCATGACCCTCATTTTTAAGACCATATATTAGGATTCAATGTTCTGACATTCAACAGACTACAGCTTTTAATATGATTGAATTTTTTTTGTCATAAAAGGATATTTTTGTTAATAAAGGAAACTAACAAAAAAGCTAAGTAGGACCCTCAATTATAACCATATCTGAAGCTCCTCAATTTAAATGATGGTAAAGGACATTATGCTTTAGGATGTGAAGGTCATCATTAGAGACCATTTGGCATGATTTGCCAGCATGAACAATAAAACTAATTTATATAATTTGTATACAGTGATTCTAGATGGGATTTTTCTCACTATCATACCATAATTTTCATGTCACAAACTCAAATGAGACAAATAGCAAAAGAAAGAATGGAGTGCAGTAAGATGGATGATAAATGCAATAAACTTGTAAAGTACATTGATGTTAGTGACAGATGCTAGCATGCTATTGAATAATTTTTTTTTGAAAGCTGTTAGTTTCAATGTACAATGTATTACATTGCATTGACTGAATTATGTGAAACTTTTATGTTACATGACATCTGGTAAATGTTTGATTTCAGTGCAATTTTGGAAAGGAACGAAGTTGCTCAAGTAGATTTTGCCAATTATGAAGTTGGTAAGTAAACACTTACTCTAATAATACTTTTTTCTTAATTCCCATATGTTTTTATTGTTTTGTCCAATTTTGTTGCTGGGACTTTTTTGCTCCGTTGACACTAGTGGTTCATCCTCCATCTGTTGTGCTGTTTTTAACATGTCCACCTGGTTGCCCCCAGTCTTTCTGCTCTGTTTGGCTGCTATTCTGTTGGTAATGTTTCGTGTTTCTTGTATTATCTGATTTTGATTCCAGTGATGTGATTTCATGACATTCATATCCATTTACATCTGTTTCAAGTGGTAGAAATTAAGTTTTATAGCAGGTTTTTTGTATCTGAAATATTTTAATCGATAGATTTAATTATAATGAATTTTTTTATCCTCTTTTCTGATCAGCAACTATCGTATGGTCTTATTTAAATACAGCTTCTAATTACTCCTTTATTAATGACTCCTGGTCAATTAGAGGCTTGTATAATATTGTTGACCTGTCTATAGTCGCGTCAAAACAAAGATTACACATTCTATAACAGATAACTGTATTGAAAATGTATATATGCGAAGATCTCGGTCAGATTTCTAATGTGGTCTTTCACTGATCCACCAGATTCCAGTTTTGTGTTGTACAATTTTCTCCGCAAGCCCAGCTTATTTGCCCAAAACTTATGTTGGAATTGTCCTCTTTGGGTTTCCCATATTACTTTTGGATCCTCTGGCTCTCCCAACAAGTAGAGAAGCGAGGGCTCTACTGCCAGCACTACGATGTACAATCAGCTGTCGGTTTCCAGCCACAGTGATTCACAAACTAATCTCTTTCAAGTCACTTCCGTAGTTTAGTTCTATAGTTCTGGGCCCATAACCTATTGAAATTATGTACATGTATGTAAAGTGTAAAATATTCACGCAGACAGTAAACACAACAAACTACAATGACTTGTTGAAAACCGGTAACTGATTTATTTGTTGATAAACAAAAGGTCTAGTACAATCCAGAATTTTTTGTTCTTGTTAAAATTTGAGTTTTTACATTAGTCCCAACACCTTTAGTGATAGAAATTAAGTTTTATAGCAGTTTTTTTATATCTGAAATATTTTAATCAATAGATTTAGTTATAATGATTTTCTTATCCTCTTTTCTGATCCGCAACTCTATCGTATGGTCTTATTGGTAAAATACTATTTAATGAAAACATGTTTACACTATTACACTTGAAATGTCAAAACAGGTCCTAGTTGTGTTGCCTTCACATCAACTAACAAAGTACAGTCGTCCCTGTCTTATACGGCCACCCCATCTGCAGACACAAACCGGCCGCATAAGCCAGGTGAACAAGAGACCTGTTGGGCAAAGTCATATAAAATAATCCTGTTTCGTCTGCGTTGAATTTGTCCTCTGGTTTGTATCCTTTCAACACCTGGGCGAGACGCTTAGTCCAGTCTTCAACGGTTCCTTTATCAACAGAGGCACCTTCTCCTGACACCACACTTGAGGATATGGAATGCCATTTTTGGAAAGACCCCAACCTGCTGGCTTTAAAACTACCATATCCCAGCTGAGAGGCAATGATCATTGCTTGATGTTGCAAGCAGCGACCAGTTACTGGGTAATTCCTTGGTTGAGCCATAGTAAACCAATCATACACCTTTTCGTTCAAATCAGGACACACAAGGCATCTTGCTGTTAATGACTTGCGTAGCCTACAAAAAAGAAAATAAATAAATAAGCAATGTTTATATGTAGTGTTCTGAAATATTAGATATGGAGGAAAGAGTTTCAAATATCATCATTGTGTTTGCAGTCATAATCCATAGTTAATAAATTGTACCTACCGGACTCTTGAACTTGGACTTGTTGCGCTGTATAGGCGGCTTAACCCTACTTCCGCAAGGCCCCCCACTGCACTTTTCTCCTCCGTCCCAAACAGAAACTCAGCCTCTGGTAGGAGGCTGGCATGAGTGATCAGGGCCTTCTTGGCCTTCTTGGCCCAAGCTTCATCCCTCAAGAAGTGGCGTGCTATCTCCACATGCCTGTGGTGGGTGATCGCCTGTGTGGCCTGTCTCACCAGGACGATGCTCTGCTCCAGCACCTTGAGGAGCACGTTCCCGTCAAAAACGGTGTCGTTGAGGCGGGCTTGATCTATTTCACGCCAAAGGGCGCTTAGAGGCCCCATTGGCTTGAGCACCTTGGTGTGAAGTTTGCTCAGAATGGCATCGCGACTAGCTAAACCACTGTTGGCTAGTGCCTTGGGCTTTGGGGCCCCTGGCTTGTTGTTTGTTGACGCAACCGCCTGTGGCGTCTTGAGGAACGCCAATGGTGGTAACGGATGTTCCTGTAAAATTGGATCTAATTCCGAGTCCTTATAGTGGGCTGTAAAATAGTTTCTAGCAGTTTCCACCAAATATAGAGGCAAACCTAGTAGAGTAGGTGTCTTGGGCACTGGGCAGAAACGCACGTACCTCGCCTCTGTTGCTGCCTGTTCCGCCTTGGAAACAGAGGCTGTTGGCTCACGGTGTCGGGAGCGGTGTCTCCGCTGTCCCCGCTCACGTCGTCTGGACGTGTGCCTCCATCTACCCCTCCTATCTTCATCAGAAGACAGGTCGCTCTCCTCAGATGGAGTGTCCGATGGCGATGGGGTGGCCGTGTCATAAGACATCAAGTTCGCTCTATGGCGGGAGCGTCTGTCTCTAGATTTCCGGCTCCTGTGTTCACGTCTACGAGAACCTCGAGACAAAGACCTAGAACGGTCACGGGTTCGCCTGTGCCCACGTCTACGAGGACTACGCACTCGAGACAAAGACCTAGAACGGTCACGGCATGGCACGGTAATGGCATTAGCCATCCTCACCTTTTCACCCACGCCACTAGGGATGCTATCTGTGCTGGTGAAAAAATCACCCGTAGCAGGCTCATCAACAGTCGCCTGGCTCATGGCCAGTCTTAAAATGATTGCTGATAATAGATAAAAAAGGAAACCAACCTTAGAGGTGAATCCTAAACTTCTATCCTTGTAAAATTATCCAAAGAAAAAGACTAGCGTCAGTTAGAAAGTAAACAAAATGGCGAAACTTTCACTAGTGAGGTGCGCATGCGCGAGCAAATTCAAGGAATTTAGAGTTTTAAAAATTCGCGTATGTGACGTCACTGTGACGTATTGCAATCATGAAGTCTTAATTGATTTCCGCAAAAGAATTAACCTAGTACATGTATTTGTTTTGACATCTAGATACTTCCAGAACAATCACTATTGACAATCAATGCATACATATTGATTAACAATGCTATTGATCAACCATTTGAACTGTAGTAGTAATAATATTAGGCCAAAATAACAATATGTTATTTGTAATGTATACATAGCTGTAACAATATAATCATCATAACCCCTGCGAATTGCCAAAGTATGCACTGTCTTTACATTAAAAGCACCTTTGACACATAGTCCTCTCTTTCAAATATTGGCTAAAATATCACGTTGAATTCACATACCTTTACATAGATATGTTACTTCCTATTGAACAACATATTCAATTCATGCTAAGAATACAATATCCATTTTCTGTCTTTGTCCACTACACAACCAAACAAAATTATTCTTAAGGTTGATTGTGCCTGATACCACAGTGACGATCTACATGTATATGTATCCACAATGAATATTAACTACACATCTGCATTTGATGTTCTCAGATGACACAAAAATAAATATATAGCAATATTCATGAGTTATAAGAAACTAAAACTAATGTAGCATAATCTACTTCCTATTAGAGATCATTCAAAAAAGGCACTTCCGAGCAAATGCTTTCCACAATTTTCCCACAACTAATAAGTTCAATCTCCAGAGCCAGATTTTTATATGTTTTTGAACAATTTAACATTTCAATAAA
>JAGTTF010000362.1:0-17331 GCA_019095985.1 Streblospio benedicti
TTTCAACCTATGGTAACATTACTCTTTACGTTTTTTCAGGGACATGACGATATTGAGAGGTGTAGAAAGGATTTTAAAAAGGGAATATTGAGTGTGTTGAAAAGCGCTTTTACATACAATATCCCTTGACCAGGAGCATGAAAATCACAGGCTGGGGAAGGTAACCAATTTTTACCTCATTTGTCTTATCATAACATCAAGTGTATTTCAGTTTAAGGTTTCAAATGGATGAGCGGCAAATTAAGAGCTCCGAGTGTGAGAGTGAGTGTGGTGGCACATGTCGTATGCTCGTGGCCGTAGCGCTGTTTGTAGCCCCATCAATAAAAAAGGTTGTCATTTACATTTCACCATTCATATTGCGCAATGTGTCTTGTTAAAGCAGTACTGCTGTCATTGCAGTATGGGTCTGATAAAACCGGATTGTCATACATGTTTCGTCACATTTTGATTCATTATTTCAACGTTTCTTCATTTTTCATATTCAGGTAAATGCATTTTATATCCTTGTAAAGGTTTAATTGTATTAATGTAGTCTATATATGTGTGAAATAGTAAATGCTAATAGTAAATGTTTTTAGATCATTGTGGATGTTTTATTGTAAAAATGCAGGATTTGATTTTTATATAAGAATAAGAATAAGAATAAGAATAAGAATAAGAATGAGTTTATTTTCACCTTAGATTTACATTAAATCTATCAGTACTACCAAAAAATAAACCAACACAACAAGAATTAAACATATATACAAAATTACAAAACACACTAAACTAATTATGGGATTATGTTACACTTATGCATGGTACTATATTATACACTAATATAGTATAGTACAGCTTATTTTATATAAAAATATAGTATATCAACTATTCCAAATGTCATCATATTAGATACTGAGCTCCAAAGTGATATGAATGTCAATTTTCTTTGTCATATAAAATAACATGTTTACAAAGTTGATTAACCAGTTTACTTATTTGACCTTCAGCTGACATAATAAATATAATTTTTTTCATAATCATCCAAATGTTTAAAATTAGGACATATACATTCAACTGAGTTAAAAATTACTTTTTCTTTTTTCACAATTTTAGGACAAACATGGAACTCATCCTCAATGTGTGCCTTTTTTATTTATAAGACAGTGAGAGCAAATTCTCTCATTCCGGTCAAGGGGTGGCCTAAATGGTTGTGTTAATGAAAATAATGTGTTTGAAACAAATGATTTGTGTGCTAAAAGTGAAAGTGTGATCTGTAGTAATGGCTACAATGGAAGTGAAATTATTGCTAAAGATGTTGATCATTCTTTTTAACATGGGTTTAGATGATTTTGTTGGTGATGTTAATGTGATCAAGGCTCAAAATGACTACGACTTAGTTTTTGTTTGTGGATAATGATTTATGGCTAATGATTAAGGTTGTTGAGTGCTATTTGGTGCACGTTGAGTGGCAGGTAATTGCCTTAGCAAGTCTCAACCTTTTGAATATGGGCTCTTGGTGTTATGGGACCGTTTTTCATAAATGTATGTTGCTTTTTTGTTCTTATACTTGAAAAGATTTCAGTTCATTAAAATTTATTGATTAAGATATGATTTGGACTTTTAAATGATACAATTCGATTTGTGGAATCGTCTTGGTATTATCATGCTCAATTTTAAACATGTTCATAGTTCTCATTTACTTCTGTTCAGCTAATAATGTGATTTTAACTTTAATTTAATTCATTGTATGTGTTTGAATATTTCAAAGGTATTTGTGTTTGTATTTTCATGTTACTTGTCCATTTAAAAATGTGGGAACATTTTATTTTAGGGGGGGCATATGTGGCGGCACATGTCATATGCTCGTGGCCGTAGCACTGTTTGTAGCCCCATCAATATTAAAAAGGTTGTCATTTACATTTCACCATTCATATTGTGTGATGATCCGTGTCTTGTTAATCAGTACTGCTGTCATTGCGGTATCGGTCTGATAAAACCGGATTGTTGTACATGTTTCATCTCATTTTGATTCATTATTTCAACGTTTCTTCATCTTTCATATTCAGGTAAATGCATTTTTATATCCTTGTAAAGGTTTAAATTGTATTAATGTAGTCTATGCATGTGTGAAATAGTAAATGGTAATAGTAAATATTTTTTTAGATCATTGTGGATGTTTTATTGTATTAATGCAGGGGTTTGATTTATATATGAAGGAAATAGTATATTTGATCATGTATATTTGGAATGAAAAGACATTTTGATTCATTATTTCAACGTTTCTTCATCTTTCATATTCAGTCACCAGACCTGACGTTATCAGGCCTGTTACATGAGGTCAAATGTTTTTAGTAGTTGTGGAACATCTCAAGGGTTTTATACATTTTTCTAACAGTATTATACAATATCTCAGACTTCTCCACTTCCTCTAAGGGTGTGAGTAGAATCAGTAGCAAGTGATCTGATTTATTCCTTGCTGTGCTTTTATTACCATGTAATATTTATCAAAATATGCACCCTTATTGCTCGAGAAGGCGTAAATTTGAAATGGCCACTAAATTTATATTTTTTTACTTCCAGCTTTATGGATCTATGACACCTGTGGATGCAGATGTGAAAAGATATCATGAACTCGTGGCGCGTGGCTGCAGCAGTGGGAAAGAGGTGTAAAGAGCAGTGGTTGTGTATGTGGAGAAAGAACTATTTCAAGGGGGAATGATCCTCTTTTCCGCCCAACTGACCATGATGTGCAGCATCACATGTACATTGTCCGTGTATTTCAGTTTTTCAAATGGATGAGCGGCAAATTAAAAGCTCCGAGTGTGAAGTGAGTGTGGCAGCACATGTCATATGCTCGTGGCCGTAGCGCTGTTTGTAGCCCCATCAATATGATGGCGAGCGAGAAGGATATCTGGAGATTGGTGGAGCTCGTTGAGCAGACTCTGTATGGCTACGGTGATGACTGGAAGAATGGGTTGACTCAAGTGTCGAACGATTAGTCAGCTTAGGCGGACCTGCCGTCCAAGCATTGTGCGTCTTATTTATACTTTTATTTATACGACTATAAAAAGTCCTAGCATTATACGGCTTTGAAGAAGGCATCTTTGAGGGCTTGTGAGTTGGGTTTTTTACAGGAAGGTCTTGGGAGATAAATTCAATATCGTTATCCTCGTCATTAGAGTCACTATCTGATCCTTTGACATCATATACTTGAGACATATCTGCATCACAAGATTTTGGACCAACTGAATCACAATTATTATCATTTCCCATATTAAGAATGGAATTGTTTTGTAATTGCTTAATGATACCAATAATGGATTCTTGACTACCCACAAGTCCAGAAACATCACTCTTGAGTTGATGAATGTCACTATGTAATTTTGAAATATCTTTATTTTCTGAGGTCAAAGTTGGAAGATTACTAAGATTGGCAGCCACAAAACTGGTGTATGATTTGCTTGGGTCCATCTCTAAAATAACTTTTACAATATCCTTGATGTCTTCGCGAAATTTGCTATCACCACGATGTGTCTTGAACCTAGTACTTGGCTTTATGTGGTCATATAGGATTTGTTTACTCTTAGTTATGTACTTTCCATCATAGAAATCACAACATAGAGACACCAGTTTATCCATATGTAGAGACTTAGATTTATTCATGAGAAAACACAAGAGTTCATTAACAACAATTGGTGGAACATCTGAATTGGGATCACTCTGTTTGCTGTCGTCTCCTTTATCATTTGGGTTGGTATCTGTAATGTTAGAGGCTTTATCAATAGGAGGCAATATCACTGTCATAAATTCAGCCGGCAGATGATGAGTATTCGTAATATATGGTTGTACAATTGAGTTGTTGAGACTAGCGACATCACGTACCCAGTTAAGTAAGTCATTTTCACAATCATCCTTGGTACCCTGTATCATGACTTTTTGTTTACTTGTGAAGCAATTTATGTAGATATGCACAGTGGAATCATCTTTTGACACTATATATTGTGTTCCGCCAGGTAAAGATTTGGGCTCAAAGAAAAGATCAAACCCCTTTTGATCACTGAAGTGCCTTTTGAGTGACATTAAACATAATTGAATGTATTTGACATATCATCTTCAAATAAATGATTGCATCACATTCATATTTCACTTTCCATATTAATGAAGCAGTTTTAGTAGTTTTACATTTGGAATCAAACATAATTGATTATTTGGATGTATTTTACCTAACTCATCACAAATAATTATCCTATAATTGTTGTATATGTTCTTATATTCCAAATTTCAAATGTTACTTTATCAGCGCATAATCATCACATTTTAAGAGATTGCAAAAACACGTCTGCTATCCACTGATTCAAAATCACAAGCCCAATTTTTATTTGGAATACCCATTATTTACCTGTTTGGGTTCATGAATATAGACAGAAGAAATAAACCAGTATATTACAGAACTGCATTCTAATATCTTTATTTTGTAATCACACCTAAGGTTTTCTTTGTTACAAACATTAGAATGCTAATCAAATGAACATGCATTCAAACTAAAGTAAAAGGATTTGTGAAATCAGCTGCTGGAAGCAAATTAGTATCACCAGCTTTGGAATGGAAATTTTAGGTCAACATTGTTTCAAAGCATCTCTAGTTAATATTTTCTCTTACTTTACTTACTTTTTACTTACTTACTGTATCCGTTTCAGTCTTTCATAAGTCAAAGACCTGTTACTGAAATCACTAATTACAATTTTGTCTATTGCTCGTTTAACTTTTGCGTGGGAATGGTTTATTTTAACATTCAAACTATAACATGTAGACACAATGACTCCAGTATTCATCCAGCCTGTTTTTAAACAAGTTCAGTGATGGCGCTGTGACAACTTCATCTGGGAGACTATTCCATGGATCTACAGCCCTATGCCTAAAGAACTTTTTTGATTTGCTGTTTTCTTGCACCTTGCCTTTTTCAGTCTCAAACTATTTCCTCTAGTAGATGCTGGGTTGTCATCCGGACTTATGGGTAGCGAGGCCACTTTATAGACATGAAAAAGATATTTGTAGGCCTCAATCATGTCTCCCTCTTGTCTACGATACTTCAGTGTTGGTAAGTTTCGGTTTTTAGACGATCTTGATATTTTTTATCTTTAATGCTGTTGACAAGCTTTGTTGCCCCTTCTCTGCACGCCTTCTATTATTTTTTCCCCTGTCGGTCTAATGTTGGTAGGTACTTGGATTCTAATGCTTTCACTCTTTATTTTGTTAAACAGGATAGAATTTTACATGCATCCGGTTGATGTGTTCTGAATCTATGGGACACATCCATTTACAGAATATAAATTTGATGCCAATGCATGTGTGTTTGAGTGACAATGCTTTCTACGTACACTAGCAGGTATTTGGCTTTGTAGTAACTGCTGGTAAAACACAGGAAACTGGTTTGCGAGAAGTGAACCCACAGGAAGAGGTATTGGATAAAGCCACACAATTTGATGCTATTATCAAAAAAAGAATAACAAACGGTAATTTAATCTTTTTACTGTGCATACAAGGCTGTTTTGATTCAGTGTTCATTTGAATTAATTGTGATATAGAATCATCAATTTTGGTTACAAGATGCAACAGTTGTAACAGCGTTTGCTTATTGGTGTTTGAAGCCAAAAAGTAGTAAGGTATATCAGAATATTAGTACACGTATGTTACCTTCCTTGTATGTGTACACATTCATTGGATACAGGTTAAAAGGTATCTTTGCAGACATGAAGTGTGTCTGCACAGAATTGTGTGCGGTGGGCCCTTATAATCTGCAGGTAGCAGATTTTAAAACCCCTAGGTCGGAATGTTACAGCTTCAGAGATATTACATTTACATCATTTCCGAAGATCCATAAAAGTCCAGACCATCATGGAAAATTGGGTGGATCAATGGGCAGGTAACTACTAAAAATTCATGAAAATAATTACAGTGAGTTATTATAAAAAACAATGACGGGTGATGCTATGTCAATTTGCTGCCAATATTTTAATTGTTCATCTAAGCTTTTGAAGTAATTATGGTTGGTCTTCCCTTCTATCACCCTTAACAGTGCAAAGGTACTACTTTAAACAGATGTTTGATGTTTGTCTTCTATTTTTAACCACATACTCTTTCAGATAATTTGGTCATTCTATGAAGTACTTTGCAAAAAATACTGTAAGTATACATTATGGATTTTGAATTTTATCAAGCATTTTTTCACATGAGGAAACTTGTCGGCTACATTTTTGTAACTGCCTGATCAACTAGCAGAATCTGGTATGATATTCAAGTTTTGCAAATTGGGCAAGTTAGAAAGTTAGCTTTCTTTTGAGGATATGTCTAGATAAGTGCAAAGATGATGCCAACTTCACAATAGATACCTCTCATACATGAAATACATACAATCTTTACAGTAATTTTACAACATAAGTGTCCTCATAAAACATGCACTTCACTTTACGTAAGTGTCAAAATAGACATATTGCACTGATACTGGGACTCAGAGAACGTAGACAGTGAACTGTGCAAATGACTTGTCCCTTTTACAAGTCAATAAGCAAATCACTATGAACGGATTACGTGTTGTGATATTACAGAAGTGCTGAGTCAGATTAGACTCATAGGCCACACACATCGGTATGCTGGTAGCTAGTATATAAGCGAGGGAAAGCTTCTCAGAAGTTAGTCAATAAACAGAATAAAGATTGCTCGTTGGTTCTGTTATTACTTCTCACCATGCACATGTCTAAACCACACATGACATAATGGTGGAGATGTTCTAATTTGAACCTTTTTCACTCCTCCCGCCCGCCCATGAATAGACCGACTTCCACCCCCAAGACCACTGATAACCAACTCCTCCCACCAGCCCCGACCTCCCCCATATGTTCATCTGCAAGTGATAGTGGATTTTTCACACCTTTCGCATCCCCACGGAGCCTGCAACACGCCTTCCAATCCCCCGATAATACACTCACCGAGGACACATTAGATTCCACAGTCACCTTTAACCCCAAACATCTGCCGCCGCCAAACATGACTACCGTGGACGACCTAGTCAGACAGATGCGGGATATGACCGCCAGTTTCACGGCTCTCCAAACAAAACTCCAAAACGAAAACAAAGCCCTCTCTGACCGCTTGGTGAGTGAAAGCGCTGCCCTCCAACAAGGTATTAACCGTCTGCAGCAAGAACGAGACCAGACTGCTGACGAATGAAACGCCACCGAACAGAAATTTCAGGACCTGGAGACTAAAGTAAATAACCAGGGCTTAAATAACGATTCCTCCTTTCGAAGAGATGATAGGGCGTACAATAAAAGAGGCCCCCAAGTCACACTCCCAAAATTCGACGGCTCGGTATACAGCTCATTTGAGAAATGGCGACGTCAATTAGAAATCCATTTTGACTATCTAGATTGGACAAACGAGGACCCGCAAAGGGCTGCCGTCATACCCACCCTCCTCACTGATTTCGCGTTTGTGCAATACAACGCGCTCGACAGCACCACTCAAAAGAATTATGAAAACACTATGACAGCACTCAATGCTGTTTTTGCAATCGACAAAAAACCCCTATCATTCCGTAGGAACTACATCAATAGAAAACAAAAATACAATGAATCTGTACGCGATTTCAGCGCAGAAATAATGCAAAGATTTGCAGAATGCAATCCCCCATTGGAGACACAAGTCGATGTTTACACCAACATGCTTAACCCTTTAATCGCCGCAGAAATACAGGACAAGGAGTACACTGACATGAAAACCTTAGTAGCCTGCGCGCTGAGAAAGCTGAACACAGGCTCCGCCCCGAAGGGAAGCCAGCCAATCTGTTAACCATATCTCATTTGATGGACGCAGTAGGTGGGACCAGTCGCGTGGCCGCAGCCGCGTCACAGGCGCTCTCACTCACGTCAAGGTTACAAGAACCGGTACAATTGCTCAAGATCAGATGGCAACGAGATTACAGCAGCGGTGGCGCTGGCTGCCTCCAGAAGCCAGTCCAGGAATAGATCACAGAGTAGAATTGGCAGTGAGAATCGCTATGACAGTGGATCTCGATTCAGATTTTGATAGTCGTTCCCGTGACTCACGCGACACTCAAAATCGTAGTGATAACTCCCGCCACAATAGCTATAACAGACATTAAAAGAAGAACGCAACCTTTTTGCTGGTCAACAATATACAGGATTTAAACTAATAAAGGCGTTGCACCCTACCCATTCCGGATGTACATAATGCCCCCAAAATTGCACCTCCATGCCCCCTGTAGCAATAGACCCTCCTGAATGTATATACTCCCTTCAACCTAAGACACAAAATAGAACGCTTGATATACATTTTATTCAGACTCCACAGTTCTGGTGAACTTTCGAATATTAACAGACGAGTAGCGGCAAGTTTTGCATGACACAGGCGCAGCTGTCTCATGCTGCTCCACCTCTTTGCTGGATAAAATATTGCCCTCATACAAACATCAGCTGATACCCACAACCAAGACCTTCACCACAGCAGATGGCGATTCGTTTTGACCAATTGGCACCATTTCATTACATTTCTCCATAAACAATGTGATGTACAGTGAAACCTTTTTACGCTTTCCGTCAGTTAAACCACGCCATAAGACTCGGCAAGACATTTTTATTAGTCAACAATGCTAGTTTGAAGTATCACAGGAATGAGGATTCTCTGGGTGATAAATAAATGTACATGCTGTCGACTGCTGCCCCATTCCACCCAAATCCTCTATGATAATCACGGGCAAAATAACAGACAGATGGTCGACAAAAGTGGATATATGCACAGGCCTTATTGGCCTCATCACGGCTTCCCAACAGAAAACCTCTTTGCCAGTAGAAGACTGCACTGTGACCGTGTCCAACAATAAATTGCCAGTTATAGTCCACAAAAATGCGGGCCTGTTCAACAGGTCTGACGCCGGGAAGTTACTGCCTATAGCTTTCACGGGTCGAGCACTGCAAAGCTCAGAAACAAGAAGGCCCATCTTTGAGTTAGAAACCTTGAGCGTGGTACATGCATTGAAAAAAATTCAATCATTATCTAATGGGTCGTCATTTTACGCTCCTATGCGACAACCACAATCTCGTAGAGATACTAGCGAAACATTGAGCCAAAAAACGTCTGTCAGCGAAGATTGACAGGTGGATTTTATTTATTACAAGTTTTGAGTTTGATGTTAAACACATTTCCACAAAGGCCAATTTTATTTCTGACGCTGAGTAGACGCACTTATGAAGCCCCGACAACAGCAGATGTATCTATCCAAACCTGGACAAATTTCCTCACAACGCTCAGATTGACGTAATAACGAGAGCAATGGCGAAAAAAGACAAAGAAATAGACTCAGCAAATGACTGCCTGCCGCACGTCACATCAATGCCAGGACTATCTGCCAACACCAACAATATGACACGAAAATATGATGATGATGCTGAGACCGATGTCACGCTAGCGCAAAACAATAACACCATTGACACAGGTGCCACGCATCAGCCATCAAGTGTCTCGGACGCACGCGACGTTTCCTCACAACAGGGAACAAGCCCGGAATTTAAATGCTCGGACATGACAAATCACCCCAATGACGTTTCCCACCCCACGTGCCATAACACTGATTCAGTGACAGAACACACACAGAGCAACAGTGTATTCCATTCTGACATAGACCTGAAACAGATTGCAATAGAACAACGCAAACACAAACCTTTCATGGATTTGATAAACTACTTGAAACTTAACAAATTGCCACCAACAAAAAAAAGACTGGACTATTGCCTCATGAGAGAACACAGCTGCGACTTGTTTGGAGAACACGATCTCCTAGTGACATATTGCCACGCCAAGAGTCTCAACCATGGCCCTCGAATTCTATTGCCACAATGGTATGCAAACAAAATAATACGTCTGTTTCACGTCACCCTCTACCCACACGCAGGGATATTTAAGACAACAGCTTGTATCAGAATGCACTTCGCGTGGAAAGGGTTAAATCAAGCATTGATAAGATTTATATCAAATTGCGAAACATGCCTTCTCTCTAAATCATCATTAAACCCGGAGAAGCGCATGCGTCAAATAATCGAAGCCCCATCTAAACCACACTCGGTGCTCATTATAGACCACCTGGGCCCGTTCAAGCTGGGTGCTTGTAAATCAAGATTCATATTGACAATAATCTGTCTGCTATCCGGATACGTCACCGCCGTCCCCGTACGTTCCACCAGTGCAGAGGAAACATGCAGAGTGCTATATGACCATGTTTTCACCAAGTTCGGATTTTCTAACACTATCATTAGTGATAATGGGCCAGCCTTTATTTCATCTCTTTACAAAACAATGGCCAAAATGTTTGACATAAAACTAACATTCGCGTCCTGCTACACGCCTAAGAGTACAGCTAAGGTCGAAAGATCACACAGCTCCTTACTCGACACACTTAGATGTTTGACCAGCAATCACCCAGAAAACTGGCCCCTCTTCTTGTCAGCAGCAGTCAACTGTGTAAACAACACACCAAATAGCACGACAAAAAGTCTCACCAAGCATGGTAGTTTTTGGCCGGGACACTACTGCACTGAAGAATATTAACCTCGACACGGACGAAAAAACAATACCAGACTTGATCAGAGAAATGCAAGAAGTCCAGAAATGGGCTGCACAGCAAAACGCAGACTTAAAACGCGCTGCTGACGAACAAGCACAACAGAAATTTAATAAACACAGATCCCCATCCAAACTGCACGAGGGCGCAACGGTTTACTGGCGCAAACCATCACTCCGTGACCCCCATGAAAATTCAAAATTGCAGACAAACACCCGCAAATACATTGCCTTCGATATTAGAAACAACTCATGTCAATTGCGTGACCAAACCGACAATAAAGTTTACAAATATCGTGTCTCGATTGATCAACTAATATTCCCCTCCCACCACGACGACAATAAATGTTAATACACTATTCAACTAGATAATCATGGTTGTGCCGGCTCTGCGCCTCACTTGTCATGGTGAAAACAGGTCCATCACGAACCATATTCACTGGTTCTGGTGATTAGCTTAACGTCGAAACCATGGCATATGCGGATGCAACCCCAATCGTATAGATTCTTGATAGTGTATACAATTTATTCAGTGACCTTCAACATAATATGCTCCTTCCCCGTCTTCCCTAAACCCACCGCTACTCTATAGGACGTCAGTGTGACGTCATCAACTCCACTGACCAACCACTAGTACATGAACGCTAAGGCCCGCCCCCTCGATACACAGAGTGACACGATCAACACCCACCGCTATTCTATATGACGTCAGTGTGACGTCACCTACTCCACTGACCAGTCACGAGTACATGAACGCTAAGACCCGCCCCCCTCGATACAGAGAGCGACACGATCAGTCTATTTGCACCGCTCGCCCAGTCACCGAGATGTATATATAATCTGACAGAGCAGAATATTCCTCACTCACACTCCCGTCACCACAACCTCGCAAACGATCCCAACATTTTACCCACTACTAATTGGTTGTTTGCTCACAGCCACACTGACCTACGCAAACATGCGTTCCCCCAGGGCCACGACCATTTGGATGATAATCATGGCCTATCTTAGGCTGCAGCTAACCATGGCCCAATACGCCCACAGAGAATCTGCCGGTGTACTATTCACGGAACAAACTCGCACAATACGCAAGTATTCGGGTTTACACCGACTAACTTTTGCTTTAAAAGTCCCAAACTTCCACAAGATAACGCGCCTCGCCAAGACCATTACGGACGTGCACTATTGCCATACATTTCATTTCATGGAACATGAGTGTAACTACACCCTGGCCTCGTTCCACTCCGAGCAACATTATCTCTTTAACTTAATACGCCAGTACAACTCGGAAATAGACCTGCTGAATGGAGACCTATCAGCACTGGCCATTCAAACTTCTTCAAAAAGGGCACTACTAGACATTTCTAGTTTCCTAGGAAGTCTATTTGGGACCGCCTCCCAATCACAAATTAAAGAGCTGGAAGGAAAATTATTCAGCACGGTCATGTATGCTAAACATAATCACGATAATATTGAATCCCTCTTTGAGTTCCTGACCACGTTTAAAAACAACACGTATGCCAATTTCCAGGATATATAGGTGCACGTCAGCGCCACTAATACCGCTTTATTAGCCTCAATCAAGCGCATGGATAACTTAACCACTGCCGTGTCTGCTATGAGAGATCACATGGATCTCATAGATGACAACCTCTTGATAGTCAGGTCACACGATCAGCTTATTGCCACCACTCAAAGGCTGATACAACAAGTATACACAATGTCAAACGCACTAATGGACCTTCAAATTTTTAGGGAACAAATTCAGCTATTATTACAAGGCCGTCTACCACACAAGCTGGTAACGTTAGCGACCATAGACTCAGCAATCAAAAGACTCAGTTCATCCTTGGAGAAACACAATCTGTCCCCCCTGCCCGCCAAAAATAACAACCGCTACTTCTATAACTACGCACATGCCATAGGATATATAGCACGAGATGCCCTGATAATGACCATAGAAATACCTGTATTCGCCCCGGAACATGTTATTAATGTACATAAAATAACAGCCTACCCAGTGCCATTACACACACAGTCCGGGAATGACCCCAATAACACGTCCTTGCTTAAAGTGGACAAAGCATTCATAGCATTCTCACGTGATAAACACACGTTTGGATATCTCTCACAGGCGGAGTATTCTGCATGTGAGAGTATGGATTTCATTTGCCCATACCCATCGTTCATGTACAGCCATAAAACGATGGACTGCATATTTAATATTATGGTCAACCATAATATTCTGCCCACATGTGAGTTTGTGACAAAAACAACAGCCCCCTACCCAAACATATTGCAGGTGGACTATTCCAAATATTTACTTCAGAATATGGAGAGCCCGGTCAGAGTTACCTGTGTAAACAAAGCTGACTCTTTTCACAAAATAAATTCACATGTTATTCTTTCCTTGTCATGGGGCTGCTCACTGCATAACGCCGCGGTTTCCATCATTCCCCATCCAGAAAAAATGCAACAACTTATCTCAATCAGTCCAGCTAAATTATCCCATTAACATCGCCCAATTCCGTACAATAAAAAATACCGGAACTAACGCATAATGTTACAAACGCGAGACAGGTCGTTCACAGCGAGCCGAAGCTTTATGATTCCATAAAGTCACAACTGTCAAACACCCATGTCAGGGCAGACGCCCCACTACACATAGATAACACCAATGATCTAGAACCTGTAATGTTTACCCCAACCTTTTGAAACAGATCTATCAGAGATCGTGGCCTCAGTGGTGTTGATAATTTGGAATACATGTTTAACCTTTGCCGTGTTAGCTCTGTTCCTCAAATTCAAAACAGCCACTATGTTAGCACTTTCGCCGCCGCTAATGCGGGGCCTGACGGAAGCGTACGTGATTAGTAACATGACACCCCCACCACCAGCCGATCCCCTTGCTACTCACGCGGATACAATTGCAAAATGCCTGGTTATCATCACCGCCGTGATGCTAACCTTTTTCGTAGTAAAGATATTCATAGCCCCGCTAGTGTCAGTACATGTTAAAAAAGCCAAAAGCGCCTAATCAAGAGGCAGTATTGTACGTGAAAATATTTAACTCTAAAAATACTTGCCTTGTGCATCTTTGTAATATTCCATTAGATGACAAGCTGCGATATGACGCCATCCCAGAATTACAAAATTATTTCGTATCATGGTCAGGTCTGTTACCGACTATAAACATAAATTGGGTTAAACAGCTAAGTTTCACTTACAAGAGTTCTACACAACTACTGCCCCTTGCCCAGGTCCGTCCGTATACCATTTCACGCCAGCTTAGTGCTCCATTTGATTAATACCTCCCCAAATTCCACCTTCTACACTATACTGTTTAAACCCCTCGAGGACCCCAAATATTATTTGTTTGAGAAGATCATTGCCCAACCTACATCCAACAACACCAATTAACTTTAAAAAAAAAAAACAATAGGATATGCAGTGTAACCCTATTTTATTCCCCCAAATTCAACAACATATTCTTCGTCATTTAAATTTATAGAAAAATCGAGAGGCCCCCTCTATCGAGGGACATTTGAGGAAAGTATTTTTCGTATTTCTGTTTTCTTCAATATTGGTTTGGGTTCCCGGCAAATGAAATAGTTCTATTTCTTTTCATAATTTCCTGAGTGGCTTCGTGAATGAGTGCCATCTTTTTTAGTCAAAAATATCTGCGTCAGAAGTTCCTGCTGTACGTCGCCATTTTTACAGATCTCTTTGCAAGTAGAAGGGCGATTTGTGACTCCTCGCTTACCCCTACCAGATTGGTTTCCAACCTCTTCAATTAGATTGTGAAGTCCACTTTTGCGGCGCCATTTCACTGAATCTTTAATATTTTTCTTTTCAATGATTACATCTTTGCTACCTGCGCACCGATCTCAAAATATTTTTGCCCGTTTTTATCGCGACTGATTTCAACGCGGGTGCCACGTGTCTTGAAAATAAAGGTACCGCTCTTCTAAACAGACCGGCCAGAAAATTACCGAGGCCAGTACCATATTGCTGCGGTTCACCTACAAATGTTCTTAAACCATGACCGTAATGATCCACGTATGCTTTTTTATTACAACGAAAAGGGGTGGGAGTCATTGTGAGTCTTAAAGCCAGAAATATTTCTTTCTAAAATGAAGTTTTACAATCACTTTCCCAGTTTGAAAATTGATGAGTGAGCCCAAATCGGTAGCGAATTTCACTTCGATGTGTTGAATCGTGTCTGTAGAAAGATTCAAGTAATGAGGGGAGTCGAATATTTTATGCACATATTCACCAGATTTTCCTTCGAGACTTATCATGCGCAATAATGGTACTGTTTGATGGAAGTTTGTTTATCCTGGATCTGATAGATATAATGGTTTATTTCTTAAACAGGATAACATATAAAAAAAGTCAAAATACATTGAGCTTTCTGGCAAACTCCTCTTGCCTTGATCACAACAGAATGACGTCATAAGTACATTCCAAGGTGAATATTTCCTGAAAATTCATGGTGCAGCCATGGGATCACCAGTATCCGCGATAATCTGTAACCTATATATGGAAGATTTTGAGTGTAAGACCTTAGCTTCGGCTCCCCACCCACCCAGACTCTGGAAGAGATATGTGGACGATACGGTGGTCATTCAGAAAAGACAATACACGGATGAGTTCCAAGACCACCTGAACTCTATGGATAATTTTATTAAGTGGACCACGGAGGGAGAAAGCTTAGTGAATGGTGAGAGATCTTTTACCTTTCTTAGACACTCTCATCCTGGTAAATGAAGACGGGGTATTTTACGCACAAGAGTTTTCAGAAAGTCGACGATACAGATCAGTATCTGAACTTTGGGAGCAAACCACCCGGTGGAACACAAGATAGAGTGGTACGCACTTTGATGCATAGGGCTGATTGCGTTCTACTATATTTGTGTAGATGTAAACGTTAAACAGTGAAGCGCGAATATTGGGATCCCTTTCTGCGGCGTGTCTAGTGACTCTAACCTTGCTCCACCTTATCTGATGGAACTTGATCGATTCTAAATCGTATATCATCATGTTCACGCGTCTTCTCGCGCCCGCGCCCTTGATGGCCAACCTACCCTTAAAACTTGAAGGGAATTGTTTATTGATTCCTTCAGCAAGTTCTACAACGGAACGATACCACTGTTCGGGTATGTGAAGCGTTTCTTTCACACTGGTTCCATCAGCAGTTGTAAAACGTACGTAAAACGTACCTATTTCAAAATATACGTTATGATAAATGAGAGGAAATGACACTTCTACTAAAGCTACCTCGTATTCGTTATTTGGTAAATGTAACGGTGAAGCCAAGTTTGTTATAAAATGTGACGGAATATTCACGTGATAAGAAGGCGATTTCACATTGGAAGGCAACGTGATAAAAAATTTGTGAGAAGCCATTTCTTTAAAAAATTTACATTACTTTACATTGAACACGCATCATCTCAAAAGAATACCCATGAAGTTCCGTGTCCTCTTTGAGCTCGTTTTTTCTTCTTAGAAGGAGGACCTTCTTCTTCTTCTTCTTCTTCTGCAACAATTGTATCATCTGAATCGTCGTCACTATTTCTTCTCCTTTGTCCTCTAGTCACCCGTTTTTGTCGAGATGGTAAATCTCTGGTCAATCTAGCCATTATCCAACTCCTAGGTACACCTATTTCGAGTAGTTTGCCGATAAATTGATGAGCTCCCTTCGGCACGTCCTCACTGCGCTTAGTAATGGTTAGAGTTTTCGATATTAGCTTGAACAATTCGATAATGTTTGTATCTGCAAGTGGACGGCCGTCGAGAACTAACTCCAAATTTTCATTCCACGAAATTTCATCTTTATGATCTGAGATTTTCATTTGTGTTCTTACTACGTTTTTTCTTCTGCGAATGCAATTTCATTTTTATATCGGAAGGTATATTTGTGTTCAGCAACTTGGCAGCCTCATCTTCTTCTTCTTCTGGTGAAAATTTACATTTACTACTTTGATGCTTATTTTGTGCACATTTTACGTAAATTAGTTGTACTTTGAAGTATAGATCTCCAACCTAAATAATACATTCAGCTTATATATACGGACTTGTAGAAGTAGGCTTTTTTTTATTTGGAATTGTATAAGTAGCATCAGCCGCTATCAAACTAATCTTACTTGGCAACCACCGACTCAGAAATTGTCGTACCACGACTCAACAAACGTTGGCTCTTCCGAAAATGGCGCAGATCAGCACAACATTTCACCCACAAAAACACCAAGTTTCAAAAGCTATTTCCTCAAAAAATGAAACGATATATGCACTTTATAACGGCATAGGCACCCTTTCAAAATACCGTGAAGTTCAAAATAAGCTTTTGGCGGGCCAACAACAGGAATCGGCAAAAGGGCCTAAAGGCATGGATTTACCTCAGAATAAAAAACCAACCATGCGCGACACACCCCACTTCTCACGGCTCGATATTAATAAATAGACTAGTTTTGAGATCTTCAGTCTCCTTTTCAATAAAAAAACAAATTAAATTACATATTAATGCCAATATCAAGTTAACATAAATTCGTATTTTACATTTTTCTAATTTCTATATGATATTCAACAATCTGTATTTACTATGCCTTCTTAAAGCCAAATGGCCAGAGAGTCCCCAAAAAGTGCCGTCAACCAAACTGACTTTATTATGAAAACAAACACTTAAATATAATTTTAAAATTTTTGAAAAAAATCACATTG
>JAGTTF010000362.1:27112-40249 GCA_019095985.1 Streblospio benedicti
TTTTGCTTTCAGTCTCTTGTAAACTTCTTTGAATAAGAACAATTCTAATCGTGCTTGTACTTTTGGGTTTGTACAAGTAGTCTTTGGACGACTTAGAAAAAGCTGCGTTTAGAAGTTTCATGATTGTTTAAAAAATAGTTAGCATAAAACTCTAACCATTACTAAGCGCAGTGAGGACGTGCCGAAGGGAGCTCATCAATTTATCGGCAAACTACTCGAAATAGGTGTACCTAGGAGTTGGATAATGGCTAGATTGACCAGAGATTTACCATCTCGACAAAAAAAAAACTCTAACGGATGACTAGAGGACAAAGGAGAAGAAATAGTGACGACGATTCAGATGATACAATTGTTGCAGAAGAAGAAGAAGGTCCTCCTTCTAAGAAAAAAAACGAGCTCAAAGAGGACACGGAACTTCATGGGTATTCTTTTGAGATGAAATGCGTGTTCAATGTTCAATGTAAAGTAAAAGTTTTTAAAGAAATGGCTTCTCACAAATTTTTTATCACGTTGCCTTCCAATGTGAAATCGCCTTCTTATCACGTGAATATTCCATCACATTTTATAACAAACTTGGCTTCACCGCTACATTTACCAAATAACGAATACGAGAGGTAGCTTTAGTAGAAGTGTCATTTCCTCTCATTTATCATAACGTATATTTTGAAATAGGTACGTTTTACGTACGTTTTACAACTGCTGATGGAACCAGTGTGAAAGAAACGCTTCACATACCCGAACAGTGGTATCGTTCCGTTGTAGAACTTGCTGAAGAAATCAATAAACAATTCCCTTCAAGTTTTAAGGGTAGGTTGGCCATCAAAGGCGGCGCGAACAGACGCGTGAACATGATGATATACGATTTAGAATCGATCAAGTTCCATCCCACTGTGGCCAACATGTTAGGTTTTGATAGACACGTTTTGAAGTTTGACTTTCGAAACTCTGTGATAGATAAGAGGAGCAAGGTTAGAGTCACTAGACACACCGCAGAAAGAAAGGGATCCCAATATTCCAAATTGTAGGAAATCAACTAGTACCATTCACTGTTTAACGTTTGTGCACATCTACACAAATATAGTAGAAGACCAAATTGTAGGAAATCAACTAGTACCATTGTTAAAAAAAGCTACGATTTTTTTTTTTTTTTTTTAAGTTTACAATGAACCAAAGGAAAAAAAAATCAAACAAAAAAACAAACAAAAAATTAAATAATAAAAAAGCTGTGCATAAAATTAAATTTAATAAATGTTATCTAAAAAGGGATATATAATTAATATTACAATAAGAAATCTTTCATTAATGTTTCATATTTTTATGGTAAACAAGGTAGTTATAAAAGTTCTTAGTATTCGATGGTGTACATAAATTTACATTTTGCAATAAAATATTTTCCATGTAAAATTAAACAATTGATCATATCTAATCTATTTATATCCTCTTCCATCATTCCTAACAAAATATTTGGCAAACTTAGTACTATTTGTGTATGTATAACATTTTTTATATGATCTTCCAAATATTGCCAAATTAATTTTACATATTTACATTCAAAGAAGACCAAAGTTTCTTTTTCTAATGAACAAAAAGTACAATCATTACTAATATTAGCATATATCTTTGATAACAATACATTAGTCGGAAAATATCTATGTAGAATTTTGTATTGTAATTCTTTGACATTATTATTATTTACACAGCCATGAGGTATTAAATACACAAATTTCCATAAATTATCATTTTCTTCTAATTTCAGGATATCTCGAAATTTATCCTTCGCTACAGAATAAGCAATTTTGGTTTTAATCAAAGCGTTATACAAGTATTTGGATTTTACTTTCAACACTCTATTGATATGATTTAATTCATTTTCTTTTTATCATGAACCCTTGGATCTAAGTTTTTTGATTTAATTATTTCAATTATTCCTCTCCATAACAAATACCACCTGCTGTTTAATCCCCTTTGTTTCCATACGTCAAATGATATGATCTTTCCATTACTATAAAATAAATCTTTTATTTTCCATATACCACAGTTAAGAAAATCCTTGTTATATATGTATTGATTGTTTATCTTAATGATCTTATTATAGAAAATAAATTGTTCTCCTACTTGAGAATTATCTATACTGCTTTTTATTGTAGCCCAACTTTGTAACACTTCTTTATAAAAAGTAGGGATACTAGGGAAATCTTTAATATCGAAATTGCTAAGAAGGAAAATTTCAAGTAATTCTATGCCAATTAATTTTTTTATCGTATATTGCCATTGTCCAGAGTGATTGTTCAAATATTGTATAATCCATTTACATTTCTGTACTTTTACTATTGTGTCAAGGTCAGGCATTTTTAGACCACCCAAATCATACTCTTGTATCATTATACCTTTCTTCACTTTGTAAGACTTATTACCCCATATGAATTCATACAATATTTGCTCAATCTCTAGTATATATTTCTTTGGAAAGCTTATCAAATTTGATAAATATATAAATTGTGATATCCCAAATGGTTTTTAAAATCAGAATTTTCCCAATTAGTGAAAGTTTCCTTCTTTTCCATTGGTTTAATATAGCTTTCAGTTTTTTAATATTTGGCTTAAAATTTGCTTCAATTACATCTTCGTCACTATTGCTAATATATATACCTAAAACCTTAACGGGTTTAATAGTAGACTGAAGTTCCCGATTAAAAATATTATCCAACCTTTCCTTAAAAATATCATGATCAATAATATTAGGGCCTAAGGGCATTACTTGCGTTTTTTCTTTATTGAGCTCAAGTCCGGATATTGTTCCAAAAAGCTCAATTTCTCTAAATAATGGTCTTATTGATTCAATATCCGATAAAATGGCAGTTGTGTCGTCTGCATATTGTGCTAGCTTAAATTCTTTATTTATCTTAATACCCTTAATTTCATCATTGTTTCGTACTGAAATGGAAAGTATTTCAACACATAAGATAAATAAATATGAAGAGAGTGGATCCCCCTGTCTCAAACCTCTTGTAACATTGAAATATTGTGATGTGATCTGATTATTTGTCACACAACTTTCTATATTTGTATAAAATAATTTGATCCATTTCACCAACATAGAGCCAAAATTAAATTTTTTTAATACTTTATATAAGAAAGGAAACTCAATTGAATCATAGGCTTTTTTAAAATCCAACATCATTAGCAGTCCACGTATATTGTGAATTTTACATATGTCTATAATATCCATTAGAGTGCGGACACTATCACCAATATATCTCCCCATGAGGAATCCACTCTGATCTAAATTTATCAAAGACGACAGTACTTTTTTAACTCTTTCTGCAATTACTTTTGACATAATTTTGTAATCTACGTTCAGGAGGGATATTGGTCGCCAGTTGTCTATATATAAACGATCTTTATCTTTCTTATGGATTAATGTTATGATAGCCTGTTTTTGTGAATTTGAGAGCTCACCTTTTTCATATGCATAATTAAAACTTTCTATGAGAACCACAGAAATCAGGTTCCAAAATTGTACATAAAATTCTATGGAAATACCATCATTTCCGGGTGATGAGTTCTTTTTAAAAGTGTTTATAATTTTTAAACATTCACTATTTGTTATGAGACCTTCACATGCTTTTTTTCTTGATTTGATAATTTTGGAATATTTTTACTACTGAAAAAAAAAATTGTTTTCATATTCATTCACTTGATCTTTGTTTAATTTCGTAGAAAGTAACTTTTTGTAAAATTTTTGTTGCTCTTTTAATATTTCATTAGGATCCGATGTTATTGTACCATCTAAAAGCTTTAATTTACGCATGTGCTTTTTTATTGAATTTGTCTTTTCTAAACTTAAAAAATATTTTGTGCTTTTTTTTCCCCTTTTTCATGCCATTCCACTTTACTCCTAATCATCATTCCTTCAATCTTTTCTAATTCAATGTCTACTAATTCGTTTTTAACTTCGTGATATTCTTTCATATTATTGTAATCTAGGGTTTTTTCTAGTGATATGAGTTTCTTTTTCAAGCTCATTTTCCCTATTTCTTCTAGCTCTAGTTTTCTTTTTGCAATAATCTATTGTAAATTTTCTAATTTCGTACTTGATTAATTCCCATTTAATTCTTTTATCTAATATATTACTATATTTATCAATCCAAAAACTTATATTTAACTTTAAATATTCAGTATACTCTACATCATTCAGAAGTGAGTTATTGAATTTCCATAGTCCCGGACCTTTTCGGACATTTGGTATTGATGCATAATTACATGTAATGGCAGAATGATCTGCTTGTAATGACGGTATGATATCCATGTCCGTTATGTTATCAAACAAGTGGTCAGATATTAGGAAAAAGTCTAATCTGCACTGTATGAGCGGAGTTTTTGTCTCCACGTATACCTACGAGTATCAGGATTTTTTATTCTCCAAGTATCATTCAAGCTAAAACTATTTTTTAATTTATCCAATTTATCTAACGATTTTAATTTTAAGGTATTTAGGCCGCCCATTTCCTATTATAAGCATGTCTTCACTATTTATATTGTTCTCATTGAGACATTTTTCAAGCTCATCATAAAATAATAATTGTTCCGCTTCTATATTAGGTGCATATATACTTGCAAAATTAATATTTTCTTCCATAATGTCGCAATTAACTAGTACAATCCTACCATCTTGGTGGCATTTTGAGAACTTAATACTGACGTCCAAATCCCTCCTGAACATAATCATTGTGCCTTTACTGTTACTACTTCCATGAGACATTATTATTTTACCTCCCCATTCATTCTGCCATTTTATTTCACAATCTACTTCACTATGTGTTTCTTGTATAAAGATAACATCAAAGTGTTGTCGCCTTTAACCAATTAAACAATGAAACTCTTCTTTTAGCATCTCTTAGGCCTCTAACATTACGATACCTTTATTTTCAAGACACGTGGCACCCGTGTTGAAATCAGTCGCGATAAAAACAGGCAAAAATATTTTGAGATCGGGTGCGCAGGTAGCAAAAGATGTAATCATTGAAAAGAAGCGAGGAGTCACAAATCATCCTTCTACTTGCAAGAGATCTGTAAAACGACGGCGACGTACAGCAGGAACTTCTGACGCCGATATTTTTGACTAAAGATGGCCCTCATTCACGAAGCCACTCAGGAAATTATGAAAAGCGAAATAGAACTATTTCATTTGCCGGGAACCCAAACCAATATTGAAGAAACGAAGTACGAAAAATACTATCCTCATACTAGCCTCGATCGAGGGGGGCCTCTAGATTTTTCTATAAATTTAAATGACGAAGAATATTTGGACACTCAGAACATATTTCTGTACATGCAAGTGAGAATCTTGGACGAAAATGGTGCCGCGTTGAAGGAGAAAAATAATGATGATAATGATATACCAACAAAATCAATGGTTTTTCCGTCAATTATTTTCACGGCCTGCTTCAAATCTGTCGACGTATTAATCAACAATAAAAGTTGCTCTTCAAACGATACTCTGTACGCGTATCGCTCATATCTAGAAGCGTTGCTATCTCACAGCAAATCAATGAAACACGAACAGATGAGGTGCGCAATGTATTACAAAGATGCAGTTCCGTTTGACGAACATTCGGACGCGGTCACGAAGACTGATGCAGGGGCAACGACGAATACGGGCGCAGCAACTCGCTTTGCAAGAACGAAGTTCAGCAAGAAATTTGAAACTATTGGAAGGTTACATACAGACTTAACTTCGCAAGGAAGATTTATTAACGGGAGTGAGTGAAGTAACAATCAGATTACATCGCGCGGATCCAAAGTTTTGCCTGATGGCTACTGAAGAAGCCGGTCGTTACACCATCTCTATTGACAAAGCGGAACTGTTCGTGTGTCAGAAGAAAATAGCTACCAGTGTACGAGAAGCTCACCAAATAATGCTTTTTAAACACCCGTTTAAATATCCTATTCGAAAAGTACAAATGAAATTCTTTACAAGGGGTGCCAATCGGGGGGATCTCTCAGAGCCAAATCTGGTCAATGGAGTATTACCGCGACGAATTATCATTGGACTCGTAGATAGTTTAGCATTTCACGGCTCGTACCACCATTCTCCTTTCAATTTTAATCATTTCAACGTCTCAAGTGTTGTTCTGAGAAAGAATGGAGTGGCGCTGCCGTTCGGGGAAATAAGTGTAAATTTTGAAGACCAATGCTTTCTTCAGGGTTACACTAGTCTTTTAGACGGCACAAACCGTTTATTTCAAGATACCAGCTTGGATCTAAGCCCGTTCACAGATTATCCCAATGGATACACGCTGTACGCTTTTGACTTGACCGCAGATCACGAGAGTTCCTGCAACGCCTATCAGCTAGTGAAACACGGGAATGTGGGATTAGAATTGCGTCTTTCAAAGCCGTCTGAGAAAGGCATAACAATTCTTACGTATCTGGAATTTGATTCTCTTATCCAAGTTGACAAGGATGGATTGGTGACCTACGAATAATCATGAACACTCGACAGATCACTCAACTTGTGAAAAATAACGAACGTACAAGAAATTCATTCGTAGGTGTGTTTGCAGCGAATTATATACCAAAACATCCGCGAAAATCAAAACCATGTTCGTACATTGCAAACACAGATCGGGCGGATGAGCCTGGACAGCATTGGGTATGCATGTTCTTTCCGATCAACGGGCTTCCAGAATTTTTTGATAGTTACGGATTTCCACCGCAGCGCGAATTTCATCAAATATTGGGTAGTAATTACAAATATTCTAAAGGTTTCTATCAGTTTCCACTTTCTTCAACGTGCGGGCAATATTGTATATTTTACATTCATCAGCGATGCAGCGGCAAATCTATGGATAATATTGTAACACGTTTCACCACTTCTACTAATCTTTTAGAAAACGACGTTTTAGTGAATTCTACAGTTGAGAAAGAGTTTAACGTAGACCTTCAAATATTTGACGAAACGTTCATACGATCTCAGATGTGTAGATCTACGGGAAATGTGTTACAAATTTGTCGCAGTTTTGACGCTTAAAAAATGTTCTTGAGATGAAAGTTAGTTAAGCAGTACACCAACATGACATCTTCTACCGATGAGTTTTGACGCTTTAAAAATATTCTTGAGATGAAAGTAAGTTAAGCAGTATTAAACGTACACCAACATGGCATCTTCTACCGATGATGAGTACAATATGAGTCAGAAATTTCCCGAAAATCCTACTGATTATTTGCAAGTGAATTCGGACAGCGATTTGGAATCTCAATCCATTTTAAGGGCTAAAAAGAATGCTGAAAAACCCGCAAACGATTCAGATGCACAGAAAAGTAAGAAAAAGAGCAGTTCTCATCCCCCTGCTAAACGGGTATGCTTTTTCCAAGAAAGTGACGATGATGATGATGATGATGAAGACCCTACTTTATTTATACTTAAATCGAATAGAAAGGTTCCCGATCCCGCATATAAAAGGGGAAGCACAACCGCCTGTGTGCTGTTAAAAGCTCCCAAAGAACTGAGGTTGGAAAAGTTAAGCAGCGTCATTGTAAATACGGGTCTGTCCGCCACTGTCCCGTCAGATTACACTTGCGTGATATCTACGCCCAAACACCTGGCGGAAAAGTGTGGAGTTCACGTCATTTCCTCGTCGATTCCTTGGCATAGAACTGATACAGTTACAGTTGAACTTTACAATGTCTCTGACAGGATGGTGATTATTCCTGCCGGTAAAGCCGTAGCCAGTTTATCTGTGTACAAATGTGTTATCAAATTGGAAATGGAAATCCTCTCTCAGTGAACACTCAGATGAAATATTATTATTCTTCGTACTTAATATATATTGCTAAACTAATATGTGCAGATGAAAATCTTTTTGCTTAAAAAGCAGGGAGGATTATGATTAAAAAATCTGAACACCATGTACATACCTGTTTCTTGAATATACATATATCTGTTTGATGCATTTAATCTGTTGTGTGTAATTTTAGAAATGTGTGTAGTAGAGGTCTTTGTAAAAAAATATCTATTTTGTTTAGCTTAGAATTACAAGTGGTTGTTTGCAAAAATATGTGTATATACAGATGGAAATTTTACTCTTGACTTTTTGTCATATTTATTGTGTAAATAATCTGAACACTCAATTGACGCCTTTAGTTATTTTGTTTAGCATAGAATCTAAGTGCGCCAATCTGTTGTGTAATCTAGAAATGTGTCTATTTTGTTTAGTATAGAATCACAAGTGGTTGTTTGCAAAATATATGTGTGCAGATGAAATGTAATTACTCTTGACTTGCGAGAGATCACTGTTCAGAATATTTGGTAATCTAGAAATGTGTGTACATATTTAACGTTTTTTGATTCATTTTGGAATGTTATAAAAAGTTTATCTAGTGGTGGCTTACCGCAATCTTAAACTAAAACCAAACACATACTCTCAAGTGTTAACATGTACATGGGGACAAGCTATTAATATATATGAGCAAGCATAGCAATGTTAAGACTGATCGTAACCATATCTATTAGGGGGCGTGCCTGCTTCGAGTAGAACGGCGTAATGGTTGTAGAACTCTCGCACTGAACATCAGTGGGTTGCTCTTCACTATGGGTTACATTAGTCTGCGCTGCGGCTGACTGATCAGAGATACTTGAGTATGACTTAAGGGAGCATAAGTCCTGGTTCAGTTCTATTAATCGGGCACACTCGCGAGTGTTGCTCCGAATCATCTCGTCCATGTCCATACTAGAGGGCAGGTCTCCTATGAGCTTCCTGTTATGGCGCGCCCGTGTGTCCCGCTGTGTGTCGAGTATACGAGCACGTTTCTTCTGTGTCCAAGGTAGTATCTCTTTCCGGTTGGTGCTGTAGTCGGCGCAGGTGTCGGCTTATCTCCGAGTTCTTTTGATATCGCCTTACCCTGGGGTCATCTTCGTATGGCGGGCTGTCGGGGTCAATGTGCGGGAGGAAGGAGTGGTCTCATTTCACACTCTACTGGGTACAAAATGTACTCTCTATCGGGGAACACGTGCTGCTGTGCATCCTGACTGTCTGTGCACGTAACCTCTCCTCTCCCCTCTCGACACGAGCTTCTATATAGCGTGTCTTGAACTCTGCGTGCATCCGCTCTTTTCCCCCATCGACGTCGATATCTTCTATCATTGTGCCTGCCGGTGCAGTTGCTCCTGCGGCTTCCGCCCTTCCTCTGGTCCGGCTTCACTCCGGTTTTGTTCCATGATAGGCCAAAGAAGCTCACCTCTGGCTGCCTAATTGCACAGTTTTCCCGCCTAAAAAGCTAGGCCGTTGTACTCGGCGCTCTGTATCAACATGTGTATGGCCCGGTCGTGAGACTTCCTGTCCCGGCCGTACACTACCAGATCGTTGGCGATTCTAATCGCGCCGGCTTCATCGCCTAAATCAACCCTCCTCAGGATGTCGTCCATGTGCTTCTGGAATGTGTCCTGACTGACACGGAGCCCAAATGGCAATCTCGCAAACTTGTAATTCCCCACGGGGACTGGAAGGTACAGAGCTCAGAGCTCTCCTCGTCCAACTTGATGGACCAAAACCCATGTTTGGCATTGAACTTACTGAACATCGTGGCACCACGTAATCTGTGTGTGATCTCGTTCACGGTCATGGCGCTATGGGGGGTCCTCCTGATGGCCCTATTCAAGTGTCTTGAATCCAGGCACAACCTAAGGTCTCCGTTTTCGTTTGCGGGTGAACGCCAATTGGTTCACCCAATCACTTGCTGATTCGTCGTCACACTTGGTGATTATACCCAAATCTTCCATCTTCTCTAACTTCTTGCAAATCTCTGTTTTCAGGTGTGTCGGGTATCTGCAAGGCGCCGCCACGTGACTTTGGGCATCGGCTCTTAACTCAATGTGATATTCGCCATGTAAATTTCCTGTACCATGGAAACATTTAGGGTACATGTCAGCCAAATCATTAACGCTATGTATTGGAACGTTGAGTTTGTTGGCATTAAAGTTAAATTTACCAAGGCTATGTTCACTCTTGACGTATCCCCTATGTTTCACATCACGTGATACATTTGTGGGAGTGTCGACTTGAGACTGCCTGCATTCAACACCACGGTCACCAGAGTCTAGGTCTGGCATATCGCCACAGATAAACTTATCAAAACAGTTCTCAAACAACCCATCATCGGGGTGTAACAGACTTGCTGGATGTAATTCATTATCACAGGCATATTCATCACCACACATATACTCATCAGGGTTTGACACATCACTACGGGTGTACTCGTCTGAACAGTTCTCAGTTGACCCGTCGTCGGGGTGTGACATATTTTCAAGATGTGACACATTATCACAGATATATTCATTTCCACACAGGTATTCACTGCAACAGTTTTCAACTGGCCTGTCGTCGGGGTGTGTACATTCAACACTGCCTACTTGCAATAGTCTACATTCCATATCATGATCATCAAAGTCTGGGTTCAATATGTCATTACGGGGACTCCTATCAGAACGGTTCCCCATCAGCCCGTCATTGTGCGGGTACATTTCGGTCACATCATTAACACCATGTGCAGGGGCCTTGAATTTATTCACATTAAACTCAAATTTACCACGGCTATGCTCACTCATGATATTCTTTTTATGTTTCAGATTACGTACACTCTCAACACTATCAACTCGTAACTGCCGACATTCAGCACCACGATCAGCAGAGTCCAGATTCAACACATCACTACATAGACATTCATCACTGTATACATCAGATACTGTGCCACTGTACTGTAACACAGGCTTAGTGTCATTGTTTCCTGAGACTTTAAACTTAACCTTGGCCTCGTTCCTGGGCCCTACATCAACACCTTGTGACACGTTTAGAACTCTACTGTCAACATCAGGATTTGTGTCTTGGCGGTCTACTTTTGCATTGAACAATATTTTATCGTCTGCAGCTACCCATTCACTGTAATTACTGATTAAGCGTGTTTCAGGGACAACAATTAGTTTCAACTTTATACTGTCCAGACAGCCGAAAATAACTGGGCCAGTGGTCTCACAGACATAGAAGTCAGACAGTATCCATTTGGAGTCTCTAAACTTGCACTGGGCTGTGAACTTGCCCAAGAATTTGACATCACTGCCATTGACGGCTTTGAGCTTATCGGTACTAGGTTTCAACTGTTTTACAATTTGTGAGTCAGTATAATTTGGAAATAGACATCTTAACACACGCATGGGTAGCAAATTACAGTTAGCACCTGTGTCACATTTCATGCTACAGTCAAAGATTTCAGATGCTTGTGATTTCCTTAGTTTTACAGTACATATTAGCTGTGACAACAGTCTCGTATCGCTTTTTACACTGTCAATATTGTTCACTCTCACCGTACCGCATCTCTTAATGAGGTCCTGGTCCGCGTAGGCATCCGCGGCATTCGTCTGCGCGGTCAGCGATGAATTCCTGATCGGGTGGCCTCGCCCCCCTCAGCCACGGTCTCGTGCACGTCGCGCCGACGTTGGTGCTGATGGCCGCTGGCTGACGTTCCTACTCTTCCTCTGCTGCTGGTTGCTGTTCTCTTGTCTGTTGCTGTTGCGGTCTGCTGGGGTGTCCTGCACATCGTGGAACTCGCGAAGTGTCCCATGGCGCCACATGCGCGGCACTTTTGCTTGTAGGCTGGGCACGACCCCCTTCATGATTTCCTGTTGCATCTACTGCACACTGGTGTCTGCATACGCCTGGTAAAGTTTATACTCTTTTCCGCCCCCGAACTTACTGGAACTACGTGGTGTAGCTTCATACTGTAGCGCTGTATCCACAGCTTTTGACGAAAACCAAATCGTTTCCAAAGTCAATCAATTTACGCCTTAAATTCTCCCATCTTACACCTTTAATGAGATTATATACTATGTTTTCATCAACTGATTCTTCTTTATAGTCACAGTCTCTGACTAATTCTCTTATCCTGGCCACGAATTCGGCTATAGATTCATTCGTTTGCTGCTCTACACTCGAGAGGGCCAATCTTGCTACCCACTTGTTCACTGTGCCACACATATGTTTATCAAAATATGCGAGAACTTTTTCTGGGTCGCGCTTTGTAGCGTCATCAAGATCCCAGGTTTTAAACACTTCCTGACCCCTCTTTCCTGAGCTTAAGAAAATGTAGTGCCACTGCACTTCTTTAGGGGTCCCATTGATAACAAATGAGCTCTGTAAACAGTCTCGCCATATTCGAAACTCTTTCTGTGGGTTATTTCCCTCCCAATTTAACATTGGCATTTGTACATGACTGGTCCTTGCGACCGTATTTGGTAGTTTCTCCACTACCGACTTAAAAGTATCTACAAACTCTTTCAATTGTTCTGCATTCATATTGCTAGTATCTGGCGTCTTGCTCTGGTGGTTATACACTAATGTGTGTACACTTACACACTATAATAAGACTCTTCTGGTCTATACGCTGGCAGTCCCTGCGTTAAACGCTATGCCCAGCTCACCGTGTATATCACCGCACTCAGCCTTTGTAGTTTATATATCACTTATACATTTAGCGCACCGCACTATTACATACCAGCAATTAAATCATGTACATACGTTAAAATCTAATAAAGTTTACTAAAATCATCACTTGTTCTCCTTATACCACACACAACACATTTGTTTTACTTATAATAATTTTGTAGCACACAGAAAGTTTTTCAATTTGGAATAATATAGTCTAACATATCACCCAATTCCGACACAGTTCTTAGTAGCAAAATGGCATTCGAGTATAATTTCGCGAAACTTATGAATATTAGCTTGCCAAATTCGTACTCACGGTTTCACAAGAGGTCCATGGGTCCTTTTTTACGCTGCCACCATGTTATGTGTTGTATCCAGTGTGGAAAGAAGTCAATAACGTATATACAGGTGCAAAGTTTATTGGTGCGACATAGGTTATGTAACAATACATATCCGTGCAAGGTGTAGAATACATACAGTCAATAATGCATGGCTTTATATTGGTGAATGAACAAAGGGTATAACTGGTATCAGCCGGTTCTATGTTGTACACAAATCAGACAAATCCTACAATACATTATTTGGGGCTACCGACGTATGTTCATTACAATAGTGCATTATTATACTCTGCGAATATGGTGTCATGATGTAGCCATCA
>JAGTTF010000363.1:0-12040 GCA_019095985.1 Streblospio benedicti
CAAAAAATGTATTTTGGCAATTAAACGAAAAGGGAAAAATCAGTTTCCCCAACACGTCGCACTGTTGGGGAAAAAGTGGCGTGGCTCCCTCATACCGACCTCACGCATTTGCAATGCAGGCACCTAGGCAAGAGCTTGGTTTTGATGCCAAAAGGCCCGACCATTCATGCTGCTTTGGCCTAAATCGTCGTTAAGGGCGAAAATACAGTCAGTGTAAATTTTCCCCGCTACCCACCAAAAAGTTGGACTTATACATTTTTCTTTATAAAAAAAAAAATTTTGCCTCCTTAAATTGGTTATGGCTAGATGGACTCAAAGGGGCAGAAATCGTGGTAAAATAAGTGGTAAGTTAGCAAAAAATTAAATTTGTCTTGCGGGTTATACCCCGTTTTGCACCTTTTAAAAACTTGGCGAGCTATTTCAAAAATGCCCTCAAAACCAAAATCGGTGCGGCGCGGCCGTCGCTCCCCGGTCCCATCGGCGGGGATTCGGGAAAATCCTCGTCAATGCAGGCACCTGGGCAGAGCTTGGCCTTTTATGCCCAAAAGGTCCCATTGCGTCATGCTGTACTTTGGCCTAAATCAGTCGTTAAAAACGGCGAAATGCAGTCAGTGTAAATATTTCACCGCTGAGCCACCCCCAAAAGTTGGACTTATACACTATTTCTATTATAAATAAAAAAAATAGCACGCCACTTTAATTGGTTATGGGCTCAGATGACCAGGAGCTTTCTGGACGAACCTGCCCGGCCGGAAGTGCGAGTGTTGGCGAAAAAATTAAATTTCTGTCATTCGTGAGGTTATACCCACGTGAGTGGGCGTGGCAGTCAACATACCGACCTCACGCATTTCGTCAATGCAGGCACCTAGGCAAGAGCTTGGCCTTGATGCACAAAGGTCCGACTGCATTCATGCAGTACTTTGGCCTAAATCAGTCGTTAAAAACGGCAAAAATGCAATCAGTGTAAATATTTCACCGCTGAGCCACCCCAAAAAGTTGGACTTATACTTTATTTCTATTATAAATAAAAAAAATAGTATGCCTCACTTCAATTGGTTATGGGCTCAGATGGACTCAGGTGCTTTCTTGACGAAATCGGCGCGTCCGGGAAGTAAGAAGTGGTAAGTTTGCGAAAAAAAAATTTCGTCATTCGCGATTATACCCACGTGTTTTCTCATTTCGAAAAGAGCTTGGCAAGCCGATTTCAAAAATGCCCGAAAAAAATTTTTTGTCATTCGCGGGTTATACCCGTGTTGCACCTCATTCAAGAGCCGGGGGCGATTTCAAAAAAAGCCCTCGAAAAAAAAATCGGGGCGACCCCCCCCCGGCGAAAAACCTTTTCCCCAAAAACCCGGGGGAACTAATCTAAAATGGTAGCCCAGCTTTTGGATATATTTCCAATCAATGTGACCCAAATGTAGTAATTTAAATCGGGATTCAAAGTTGAGCAAAATTATTTAAGTTGTAGCCTACAAAATTCCCTTCCAAATGCTCAGGGGTTGCAAGTCCCCCAAAAAAGGGGGGGCAGGCAATCCGGGTTCGCAACGGCCCACGCCGTTTCTGGAAGCCTGGCAAATCCAGGAAGGGCCCCAAGGTCGGCCAGGGGGCCCCCCCCCTAAAAGGAAAGGGTCCGAAGCGGCCTTTTGCAAAAGCGGTTCCCCCCTCGCCACGCTGAAAGCGGCTGGACAGCCCCATGAAATACGCTAAAAAACTTGCCTAGCCCCCAAAAAGCAAAATAATGGTAAATCCCTTAAACCCCCAAAAAGTACTTTAAAAATTTCCTTCTACCAAAATGGCTACTACCATTGTTATGGAAAAAAGATCACTCTTAGGAAATGGGTAATAATCGCTTTAACGAAAAAGTTTTTGGGGAGGTTTCTTAATTTAAATTGGAGGGAAACCTGTTCACAAAGGGTGGGCGGAGTTAAAAAGCCAATTGCGGAAAAATTTCCCCGGGCGTGGACCTGCGTCGGGCTATTGACGAGGCCCGGAAAACCCGGCGCCAGGCGTGCCCAGGTGGGGCCCCCCAAGGAACCAAAGGTCGCGAAACGTCTGGCCATGTGCAAAGGGCGGAAACTCAAAACCCCCTACGGATAGGCCAAGTTGGGCCAAAAACGCCTCGCTTAAGGCCTGGCCTAAAATGGCCTTCACGCAAAAGGGAAAATAGGGCTGCAGCATCTAAAAAGAAATACAGTATTCTATATAAAAAAAATTGCACTTATCTTATCTAAAATATTAATTTTAGGGTAATGGTCAGGTTCAATTTTAAAAATTGTGGGTATAAGTGTAATATAAAATATTTATGGGTTTAATTTCACTAATCTGGAAACCTTTTGGGGAAAGCATCAAAAAATGGCAATCGGCGGCGAGGAACGGTGGGCCTGGCTCCGGCATGCGCCGCCGGGCCCGGCCCCGGAGGCCGGGAGCGCCAAGGGGTCCTTTGGGCCTAAGGGGCTAACGGAAACCCAAAAGGCTACTTAAAGCCGACTGTGTGCGGAAAAACTGCGTTTCCAATACGACCTCCCCAGCTTGTGCCGCCCAGGGCTTGGCCTTCACCAAAAGGGGGCCCTTTGCGCAAATCGCGAAAAAAAGACAGTCAAATTTCCAAACCCCCAATTTTATACAATTTTCATAAACCAAAAAATTCTCAATTTTATTTTAAAAGGTTTGGGTTTTTAACCCGGGGAAAAAGGGAAGTTTCGAAATTCAGTTTACCATTACCACTTTCCCCTTTTCAATGGCAGCCGATTTCAAAAGCCGGAACCCAAAATGGTGCAACGGGGGAGCTTGCCACGACCATGGCCCCGGGGCCGCGGGGGGCCCCCAGGCCCCCCGGGGTGGCCAGCCGCGGGCAAAAGCCCTTGGGAAAATTTGGCATGGGTTTTGGCTTTTTAAAAAAATTTTTGCTTTTCGGAAAAAAGGTTGCTGAACTTCCCAATTTTGCTAAACCCGCTTTCCTTGCCCAAATCCCATTTTTTTTGCTAATTTAAAAAAAATTATTTTACCGCTATCCCCCAAATAAGTTGGATCTTTACAATTTCTATTATAAAAAAAACATGTTAGCTCAATTATGTAGGGAACATCAATAGTTTTTAGACAAATTGTTGAGAAGTAATTATCTAATTAAATTTGCTTCGTTAGATGCCGTGTTTAAAAATCGGGTGATATTTCAAAACGCCAAAAAATAAATTTCTTCGGTTTCCCCATTCCCTTCGGGATGGCGATTTGGGCAAATCGCCCTGGAAACCCGGCTCTGCAAGGATCCTCCAGTTAGTATGCCAAGCAATGGTAAAAGCCTCTCGCCAATGATTGGTCCTTGAAACTTCCTTGGCTTATTAAGTGGCAAAATGGGAAACTCATACACGCCAATAGTTGAAAGTGGACTCTCGGCCAATTTGCCTTAGCTGAATTGCGGTACTTGGCAAATGCTTTGCCAAAGGCCTGATCATATATCTATTTGCTAAATGTGTTAAAAAGGTAAATACAGTCAATATAAACCTCACCATGCACCGCAAAGTTGGACTTCTGTCATTAACAAAAAAAGGATATCATAGTTAGCAATTACCTGCATTCAAGTTGACTTTGCACTATTGTTTAAAACGAAAAATCTCATTCAAATTTGCCAGGGCCCAGGACTGCAATGCATTTAAAAAATGCGAATTAATGGCTCGCGAGTGCCCCGGTTTCACATCGGGAGCGCAGAGCAAATGCCAAAAATGTTTGGCCAGTAATCCCCGAGCCAAATTTCGAAATCGGTTTCAAATGCCCGCGTAAGGAGCGGGCGAGCGCCCGCGTTTCGAAGCCACCTGGCAAGTGGCTCTAGGCAAACCGGTCGTGACCATAGTGCGTTAAAAGCGAATGCAACCTTGAACCCAATGCGTTAAAAACTGCTCAAATAAATCTTGCCAAATGAGGCAGGAAAGCTTGCTTTTGACAAAAGGCGCGGTGGAGTAAGTGAGTAAGTTAGCAAAAATTTAAATTCGCATGCGAGGTTAACCCACGTGTTGCCCCATTCGAAGAGTTGGCAGCCATTTCAAAATGCCTGAAACCAAAATGACACGCGTGAAAGCTCGACCAACCGAGCGACATCGTTTCGCAAATGCCAAGGTGCAAAGGGCTGGGCTTTAGGATGCCCCGGGTTGCTTGCAAGCCTGGAAAACCTTAGAAGCCTAAAATAAATGCTCGTGCGGAAAATACCCGCTTGCCACTTTAAAGGCGGAAATACAACGCTTCACGAAACGCCCACGTGTGCGAAAGGGGCCGCTGCCGTGAAACGACCGCATTTGGCAATGCAGGCACCTAGGCAAGCTTGGCCTTCTATGCCCAAAAGGCCCTATCATTCATGCTATTGGCAAAATCAGTAGTCAAAAGGTAGGGCAAAAAGTAATATTTAATTCAGCACGCAAAAAGTTGGACTTATACAATCCATATAAAAAAAAAAATTGCCTCACTTCAATTGGTTATCAGTTAGAATCGCAAGGAACATTGGCGGAGCCGTAAAGTTGCGAAATTAATTCGCATTCGGAAAGTTCTACCCACTGTGCAGCTCATTGAAGAGCTTTTAGCGAGCCATCAAAAGTCGAAATAAAATTTTAAAAGAAAGCGAGCTTCCTAATGACTAGGTCGATTTCAGAAATGCTGCGGATGAACGTGGGGCGAGCAAAGTGCCCCGACGTTAGCGAAGCAAAACTTGGCAAATCAGGTTATGCCCAATGTCCCTGCTGCGAAACTGTACTTTGGCCAAAATCCGTACAAACGGCGAAAAAACGTTCTTAAGCCGCGACGTAACGAAAAAGTGGGATTGTGCCTAAATGCAGGGACCAGCTTTCGGTCAATGCAGGATGGCAAGTGTGCACCATGGCAAAAGCTCCACTCAGAGCATTATTTGGCCTAAAGCATTAAAAATGGCCTAATTAAGGTTAAGCGGCATAATTCAACGCTGGCACTCCAAAAGTTGCTAACGCATTTTATAATAAAAAAACTACGCTTCTCAATGGTATGGGCCAGATTGGACTCAGTGCTTGACGCAATCGCATGTGAACAGTGGTAAGTAAACTTAAATTCGCAAATCGGGAGTGTAAATCCACGTTGACCTCATTTAAGAGGCTTAGCACCTTTAAAAAATCCTAATGCCAAACGTAACGTCACTCCGCCAATCGAACGTGCAATCGGAATGGCAAAGACGTCGGAATACGTGGTCCGAAGATACCCGACGAGGTTTCCCCAGTTGCCTCATTTGGAAAACCCCATGGAATTCCAAAGTGGCCCTGAAGCCAAAACTGACTGGCTAATCGGCTAACGGCAAAATAAACGTCAAACAGCCGCACTGGTGCAAAAGTGAACGGCGGGTCCGAAACCAACCTCACGCAATTCCCTCAAAGGACCTAGGCAAGAGCTGCCTCATGCCCAAAAAGGTCCGATTGCATTCATGTGTATTGCTAAACAGCGTTAAAAAACGCAAAAATCAGTCAGTGAAAATTTCACCGCTGACCACCCCAAAGTTTGTCAACAGATTTCTATAAAACTAACCAATAAGGTCCTCACTTCAATTGGATGGGCTCTGATGGACAAATGCTGCGTAAAAGGGTCGGATATAGTGAGTCTTAAAAATTAATTTCGTCATCCAAAGGTTACCCACGTTTTCACTCATTTAAAACTAGACCTAATTGAAGGCCCGAACCAAAAGGTGCGCACTAATCGGCAATGCCCGAGAAGTGGAAATTGCGATTCGGCAAATTCCACGGGATACCTGCGGCTTTGCACCATGCCAAAGTTGGTCGACAACCATGGCAAAAGCCCTCTAGAAGGCCAATAGGTCGCTGCGAAAGACTTGGCCAATATGCGTTCGAACGGCGAAATACAACGGTTGCATTAAGCCAACTGGTGCGAAAGGGGTTGCCGGAAGACCGCCACGCAAATCGCCATGCAGGCACCAGGCAAATGGCTTCTATGCCCAAAAGGTTGGCTATCGTTAGCGTGAATAACGTCGCAACACGCAAGACTGCAGTAAGTGAAATAGTTCACGCTATAGACCCCCAAAGTTGAGCTCTAGACATCTTTATAAATAAAAAAGTCCCACTCAATGTTATGGGTCAGATGGAATCAGGTGCTTTCTAGACGCAAATCGCGGTGGAAATATCACGTAGCCACCCAAAAATTAAATTGCTATTCGCGAGGTTTACCCTAATAAAACCTCATTTCCTAAGAGTGGTAGCCGATTTCAAAATGCCCTCGAAACCAAAATCGGGACGGCGGGTGAGTAATGATAGTTCAGCGAAGAATTGTCCTTCGGATTTCGGCAAAGTCGCTGATCAGGCTTGGGGCTTTCAAGATGCCCGACCAGACGGTTTCGAGCCAAGCCCATGGCAAGCTCCTCTAAAGGCCAATAGGTGGATTCTGAAAACTGACTTTGGCCATACGGGCCAAAGCGGTACAACGACGGTTTCGACAGCCCACTGGTGCGAAAAGTGGGCGGCTGCGAACATACCGACCTCACGATTGCCAGCAGGCCTTGGGCAAGAGCTTGGCTCTTGCCCAAAAGGTCCGTCAGACATGTGACTTTGGCCGAAAAGTGGCTAAAACGGCAAAAATCAGTCACGAATTTCACGCGGACCCGAAAGTTGGACTTCTATACCTTTCAATTATAAATAAAAAATAGTATTGCCCTCTAATTGTTAATAGGGTCAGAAATACGGTGTTAAAATTAAATCAGCTGGGTCGGGAAGAAGTGGTTATCACTTAAATTAAATTATCTCATGAGGTTATACCCATGTTGCACCTCACAAGAGCTTGGCGAGATTAAAATGCCTCGAAACAAATCGGAGGCGCGCACGCCCGGCGCGCAGCGGATTGCAAATGCCCGCGGGATAGGCTCCCGCAGGATGCGCCCGACGTGTGACCAAGCCCGGGCAAAGCCCCTAGAAGGCCAAGTTGCTGCTGAAACCTTTGGCCACACGTTAAGCGGCGAAATACAACAACACGCCGCATTGGCGAAAAGTGCGGCGCCGAATACCGACCTCACGCATTTCGCAATGCAGGCACTAGGCAAGAGCTTGGCCTCTGCCGGATGCATTCATGCTGTACTTTGCCTAATCGTCGTAAAACGGAAAAATCAGTCAGTGTAAATATTTCACCGCTGGCACCAAAGTTGACTTATACTATTTCAATAAAATAGTAGCCTCATCAATTGGTTATGGGCCGATGGACTCAGGTGCTTGGAAGTAAGTGAGTAAGTTGGCGAAAAAATTAAATTTCGTCATTCGCGAGGTTATACCCACGTGTTGCACCTCATTTCGAAGAGCTTGGCGAGCTGATTTCAAAAATGCCCTCGAAACCAAAATCGGTGCGACGGCGCGGCCACACGCGCGCCTCCGGCGAACGCATGGATTTTCGGCAAATGCCCGCGGGATACGCTGGGGCTCCCGCAAGGATGCGTCCATGTACGTTTGTCGAGCCACGCGTGGGCAAAAGCCTCCTCTAGGAAGGCCAATAGGTCGCGTCTGCCGAAAACTGTACTTTGGCCTAATTAATGCGTTAAAAGCGGCGAAAATACAACGTTTCACGAACACGTTGCACTGTGTGCGGAAAAGTGGGCGTGGCAGTCGTAACATACCGACCTCACGCATTTCGTCAATGCAGGCACCTAGGCAAGAGCTTGGCCTTTGATGCACAAAAGGTCCCGACTGCATTCATGCCGTACTTTGGCCTAAATCAGTCGTTAAAAAACGGCGAAAATGCAGTCAGTGTAAATATTTCACCGCTGAGCCACCCCAAAAAGTTGGACTTATACACTATTTCTATTATAAATAAAAAAATAGTACGCCTCACTTTAATTGGTTATGGGCCAAATTGTTTTGTTTTATGATTGTATGAATATAACTTAGACACTTTAACTTATTTATAAATAACCATAGTAAATGCTATCCTCAACTCTTTGTTTTGATTTCTTGGATCTTGTCATATAAAATAAATGAACAGAATCTGCTGTGATGTGAACGTACACCTGCTAAAGCAGGATGAAAAACACGGTTCTCTGATCCCAGTGATTTATTTGTCCGTGACTCATGGCATCGGTGGCACCGAGACATACTGTATACAACAACTGATGGGTGATGTGTGTTTATATGTGTGTTTATTTGGCGAGTGTCAATTACTATGAAATGTAACATGCACGCTTGACAGCTTTCAAATACAGAGGTATAAACATACACACCACAAAGTTAACAAGTTTTTTACAATCGTAGATATCAAGGTGTAAGGGGTCTAATCAGTAGTTTCACTGTAAGAGTGCTGAGGTTTCAAGGTCAAAGAGCACTTTAGCCAGAAATGCAAAAGTTCTATCTGGAAGGTGAAAAAATGGGGTCACTTGGGCATAGGTGAAGCACGCCCCAACTCCCCCCAACTCACACCATACGAATGCTTATTCACAGTATTAGAATAAGTTGTCAGCTCTGTATATTAGGAGAGTTACACAGTCACTACAAATTTATTTAATCCAAATTAACATGCAAAATATAACCAGTTTTTTGGCCAATAAAAAGTCAGATTTATGGTCGTAAAGTGACAACTACCTTGAAAATGATATTTTTTGTCGTTTGATACAATAACTGAAAGGATGTGTGAATGGAAGGAAATATCATTGTTGCTAAGTAATTATATGAGCCTATGGCCAGCATTAGTATATATATATAGTATATATATAGTTATTGTAAAGAGCAGATGCCAGCTCTCTAAGAAACACATTGGAGTGAACAGGGATGTGTTTTCAATTAATGATGTTTCTATAATCTCATCACTGACTCGTTTGACTATGAATGCATCTTGTTCTAATGATGGAGATTTAACCTGCAGCCGTGAAGTACAGGCCGTGACGCCCCAGTCACACATCACAAATGTCTGCATTTTTACTGTACGTTCGATGATGCGTGAGAGCTGGATGATTCTACCTCCTCGTAACCAATCATTAAACTTCACCTCTAAATCTTATTGGTGAAAAAGACCAGCAAACCTTCAAGTGCTGAGTTTAACCATTAATGACGTCAACCCTGAAGGGGGGGCTGCATTAAGGATATATCCAAGTTCAATTGATATTTAAGGTTTTACTATAAAGAATGAAGATAAAATAAATGCTGTTTGTGGTATTTGTTGGAATGTTTGTTCATAAATCACATTATCATATATTACCCATGAAACGCAATGTTTGACATAGAGATTTTTGTAGTTTGATACAATAACTGAAAGGATGTGGAGTGAAGGAAGCGATTCAGATAAAGAGACTGAGTGCCAAATGGTCACGATGTTAGGGTCAAAAGTCGTCTTCTTTTCGGTGATCTTTTTTTGAATTGATTTTCGTGAGACATAGAATTTTTTCAAATTAAAAAGAAATTTGATTTTTTTTTTCAAAATTTACCCCAGTCAGAGGGGAGGGTTTCCAATATTTAGTAATTTGCAGTTGTGATTAGGTTCTACATGCGATTTTACGACAATTAAAGTCAAAATGGATGACATAGTCACATTTGATCCGGCAAACATTCCATCTTCAAAAACAAGTCTGAAATCTTGCTTTTAGGCGCCGAAACTGTGTTATAAGACAATGCACAAGCGAGAACAGAAGTGTTTGTAGTTAAATGCCCATAGCTTTCTAAGTAAGTGCCGGATTTTATTCAAATTTTCCCAAGATGTTCGGACACGCCTATGGAACAGATTTCTGCAAACAGATATGTAAAAATTTAATTGATGTGAGTAGGATAGGGCGATTTTCATGAACATCTCGTATTTTGAAATCTTGTCCCACACGGTAAATATCGATCCCAGCGTAGCTAACTATTTATGTATTGTTGGAATTACAGAGGACTCCTATATTTTATCTATATTTCCTATTAAAAAAAAGTGGTTTACTATTGGAACAACTCTTGTACCTTTTAAACAGTTTCTGTCAATCCCTGCTAATTAAGAGTACTTCTCGTTGTGAATATTTTTGTTCTTAGTGTCTTAATTTTGAAGGGACTTTTACTGTCTTGCGATAGGAATCAGATTTATCTTTGACTCAACGGTCTTACTCAAGTAATTAATGTCTGTCTTTGTACAGAACTGACAGACTTTTAAATGGAAGAGGCGTGGTCTTGATTAATTCTTGACTTTAAATATTGCCTGATCAGCAGTTTTAATATGGAAGGGGAAAATCTACTTCCAAGTAAATAATAGGCAGAGTTCAACCTACTTTTGGTAGAAGTTATTTTTGTCGCCAGTGTTACAAATTTTCAATTAGGAGAGATTTTACATGTGAATGAATGAACTCAATTTTTAAGCTTGAATAAGTTGATTTTAACAAAATATAGTATAAATATTTCTATTATAAATAAAAAAAAGTATGCCTGCTAATTGGTTATGGGCTCAGATGGACTCGGTGCTTTCTAGCGAAATCGGCAGTCGGGAAGTAAGTGAGTAGGTTGCGAAAAATTTAAAATTTTGTCATTGCGAGGTATACCCTGTTGCCCTATTCGAAGGCTTGGCAGCCGATTTCAAAAAGCCCTCGGGAACAAAATCGGTCGAGCGCGGCCTGTCGCTCTACGTGAAATTGGGGTGGTTTGGCAAATGCCCCGGGAATCCGGTGGGGCTCCGCAAGGATGCGTCCCGGGGGGTTTGTGAGCCAACCCATGGCAAGCCTCCTCTAGGAAGGCCTGGCCGTCGCTGAAAAACTGTCTTTGGCCCATTTCGTTAAAGCGGAAAATAGCAATTCACGAACCGTCGCCTGATGCAGAAAAGTGGCGTGGCTGCATCTAACCGACCTCACGCTTTGTCAAGGGCCCTAGGAAACTTGGCCTTCCTGCCAAAAGGCCGACTGCATTCGTGCTGTACTGGCCAAATCAATCGTTAAAACTTGGAAAATACGTCATGTAATATTTCACCGCTGGCCACCCCAAAAGTTGGACTTATACCTATTTCTTTAAATAAAAAAAAGTATGCCTCTCAATTGGTTATGGGCTCAGATGGACTCAGGGTGCTTTCTAGACAAATCGGAGGTCGGGGAATAGGAAAAGATGCTGAAAAAAATTAAATTTCGCATTCGGAGTATACCCTGTTGCACCTCATTTCAAGAGCTTAAACTTTCAAAAATGCCCTGAACCAAAATGGTCGGCGGCGGCGCTCGCCAACTTTCCAAATCGGGTGGTTTGGGCAAATCCAGCGGGATACCGTGGGCTCCACCAAAGGGTGTCGGACGTTTGTCGACCAAGCCCATGGGCAAAAGCCTCCTCTAGGAAAGGGCCCAAAAGTCTCTGCTGAAAAACTACTTTGGCTAATTAATCGTTAAAAGGCTACACGTTTTACGAACAGACACTGTTCGGAAAAGGGGGGCGATGGCTTAAAAAACGGCCTCACGCATTTCGTCAAGTGCCTCACCTAAAGGCTTGGCCTTGAAGGTCCGACTGCATTATGCTTCTTTGGCCCAAATCAGTCGTTAAAAAACCGGGAATGATCAGTGTAAATATTTCACGCTGAGCCACCCAAAGTTGGACTTATACACTAAAATTTCATTTCATTAAAAAAAAGACCTCCCCTTAATTGGTTATGGCCAAGATGGACCCCAAGGTGCTTTCGAGAATCGGAGGGGGAAAAATGTGTTAGAAAAAATTAAATTTGCGTCATTGAGGATACCCCGTGTTGCACCTCATTTCGAAGGGTTGCGAGCGATTTTAAAATGCCCTCGAAACCAAAATGGGGGAGGGGGGCCAAAAACGCTCCCAACGTCGCAAATGGGGGTTGGGCAAATGCCCCGGGGAAAACCGTGGGGGTCCCCCAAGGGTGCGTCCCGGCGGGTTTTTGAGCCCAACCCCGCCTCCTGGAAGGCCAATGGCTCTGAAAAAATGTCTTTGGCCTAATTTCGTTAAAAACGGCAAAATACAACGTTCCCCAACCGCCGAGAAAACGTGGCTGCCATTTTTCCGACCTCCGCATTTGTCAATGAGGGACCTGAAACTTGGCCCTTATGCCAAAGTGCTTTCTTGGGGGCCAAATCGTCGTTAAAGGCGAATCGAGTTAA
>JAGTTF010000364.1:0-15090 GCA_019095985.1 Streblospio benedicti
ATATTTACTGGATTTCAATGGACAAGATTTTGATTTATTTGTATAAAATTTGGATAGGGCCTTTATGAGCATGGAAGTTCAAATAGTTGAATACAATATGTACCTTAAATTTTAAAAATCATCTGTTGATTGTAAACTTAAAATCATTTTTGTTTAGGGAAAAGGGGAAAGAATATTGTTGGTGACAAGCTCAACTGGAATTGCATCCACTCCATTACTGAAATATGGATTGCCCAAACAGTCCATAAAACATTTGGGCTTCTAGATGGCAGATTTTCCTCCTCCCAACTGAGAAAAATATGCATCTGTAAAAACCAATGCTTTCATAATAAGAATCAGTTTAAAGGCGTGTGATGTGATTGTTTTTGGATGAGGTCTCAATGATATCTTCAAGGTAAATTTATTATGTGTGAATATTGTAGAAAATAGCAACCTTTGAATGTGTTACATTTCAATAGGAGAAAGTTATATTCATTTACTAACAATTTCACTTACTGTGATAAGCAAGTTAAATCTTTTTTACTCTACTTGCAAATAATATTCAACAGTTAAAAATAAGTTACCATTGCTTTTTAATTTTGTTTCCTTTTTATCTCAATTCAGAAAATTAGAGCAAGTCAACACTGTCGTGAGGTGCATAAAAAATGTAATGATATTTGCATGGGAGGAGTATAAACAATTCTAGTTGGGGACTTTATGCAACTTAAACCAGTTGTGTGCATCTCAACAGGAGATCCCGGCCGCTATGCCTTTCAACATCCCAGCTGGTTAGACATTGTCCCACACACAATCAAGTTGTGGCAGGTATTAAAAAGACATGCACAGGTGACTTCCAAGGTATATAATAAATGTATGTCATGGAAATGGTACTTGCTATATCAGTTGAATATATACATTTTCAGCTATTTGCATCATTCCATTTCTTCGTGATTAAACCTTTTTTAACTCTGGGAAGATGGTTTGTCCCAAACATTGGAGAAGTCAATATTATTATTCTATCAGCCTTAACACTTTGCCGGTCGGAAAGGCATTTATGCCTTAATGCATGCCTTCAAATAAGCCTAAAACATACGTTCTTCAAACCCTCGTATCTATCAAAGTGTTTTGCAACATGCATCATGGGTACAAGACCACGTGGTAAATCAAAATCGCCTACTCCATTCATTAGCCATCACCTTATTCTGATATAAACCACTTTTTTATAGTAAATAATATATTTTTTCAAAAAGACATACTTAGAGATGAAATACCAGTTTTCTGTACTCAACTTTGACCACTAAATCTAATTGTTTTCGTCAGAAACCCCCATCGGCTTTTGTTGTCAAAAGATATAGGCGTCCATTTTCCTATCTGTTTGTAAACATCTCATTAGCATGCGGTGAACCCTGACCTCACAAAAATAATTTATTCCTTCATTATATTTTGTGTATTCACGACCATTTGAGGCTGTAGCCTCTGCCAACAAGTTTAACAAGCATAGCAGCATTGCAAAACACACATGCTGGGGGCAAGGCTACTGTTTCAGCCAATCACAAGATTTTTCCGATGGCCAGAAATTGACAGCTAACATGGAGGTAAGCATGGAAGGAACATAGAATGAAAATATTTCTCTGTAAAATGTATATTTCAACGATAATGATGAAATGGAGACATCTATAATATCCACCAGTGTTTATTGGCGGATAAGATATAGAATACACGGGGAAAGTTCATGGAATGTGCGATTCAGTCTACATGTCGCCGGGCTGTCGGGACAATGTTGGAATCAGCAAATGCAAGATCACTGGTTACAATGGACACGCATTAAAACAAAAAGCAACAGGACTGAAAATCTCTCATTTTTGTCTCTCCATTTGAAACATATGTTCGATGTTAATATTAACAATTTCACAGCATACTTAGTATGCCATTCTGCAAATGTCAAAATGGGTAGGATTACATGTCACAAAACACCTTGCATTCATGCCATAACATCCTGGATCACCTGCAGACCTTTCAATGTCAAATGACAATGACAATGTTTTTTGAATTTATTTACATAGATAAAACATCGAATAGTTTCAATAACAATTTCATTAAAAATGCAAAATATTATAAGCTCGAAGCATGAAAATAAGAATCTGCATTGCATTTCATGTCTCCTGTGTAAGTATAAACTATTTGGACTCTTCAGTAAACCTACAAATTCGGGAAGGTATGTAACAATAAAATCTTAAAATCAATGACTTTGTGTGATGTGAATATACGTCAAATGTCAAAATGGCGCGACGTTTTCCGCCAAAGAGTTAATAAACATGCAGGTAAAAATTTCAGTAACTTGCAGTCATGAGTGATAAAGGCTACTGTCCTGTTATTAGTACTGAACCTTTCAATGTCAATCCACTCGGTCCTTTTTCTCTTTGTTTTAATTTATTTATATTTTCTATGAAACAGCGTGTTTATGATTGTAAAATTGAAAGCTATTAGGTGCAACATGTCAAGAATATAGAAAAATAAAATAATTAAGTGAAATTGACTGAGGAGGTGGTTGCTGTTCATGTCCCTTTAAAGCTTTATCACCTTACATGTACATATTTCAAACGCATCATTTCAATCGTTTTCCTTATAATTGCCTATATTTAATGGCAATATATAAATTGTCACTTACAGGTCCATAGACAAAAGGAAGAGTGCCTGATCACTGCTATCAGTGAGCTAGCTACCGGAGATGTCTCCGATGAAATTATAGCATTCATGAAATCATTAGCCAGACCCATTCCTACAAACAGGGGGAAGAAGATCTTGTTTTCTACTAATGATTTTGTGGATGTCTCTAACATGGAGAAGCTTGCGGATCTCCCTGGGGAGCACAAATCATATACAAGCACTGACATAAGTGTGGTCCACAAATCAGGCGGTCCCGTCAAGGTATTGAAACAAATATTATTGATTGGCTTCTCGAAAGCAAACTTTGTTTAAAAATTGGTGCACATTATTGAACAACCTGCTCTATTTTAATTGATGCACTTTCGAATATGCCCTTTGCTATTGCAGAATCTGGTTATTTAGAATTTTTTTTAAAAATTGCCACGTGTTCTTTTCTTTTCATGTATATCATTTTTTTTAACTATTATTACTATCTCTATACAGCAATTGCACTTGAAAGTTGGTGCCGAAGTTATGCTGATAAAGAACCTCTCTAGCACTCTAGTAAATGGAAGAATCGGTGTTGTTGAGGTTTGTGAGAAAAAGAAAGAAATAGTTAATTTTGAAGAAATCCATCAGAAAGTCCATCTTCACCAGGAATCATTCCCACAGTAGGTAGCAATAATAGTTCATTCAAAATGCACAAAGTATGTGTTAGATTTTATCCTGATGCTCTCATAAAATCATAGCTTAACATCACTTTACATTTTCTTGATTAATTAATTTTTCACATTTTGTAAGGCCATTTTATATGACCACTCTAAAGGAAAAGAGATTGGCGCCCAGCATCAAATTCCCCTGCGTCTAGCTTTTGCAACCACAATACATAAAGCGCAGGTAATTGAAACATAAAATATTTGATTGTGTACTCATAATAAATCAAAACTTTATCTATATAAAAAAACTAATGACTTTCTTATGGTTTGAAGGGTCTTCAGTTTGACTATCTCGCAGTGGAGTGCAGCCACATCTTCGCTGCCTGACAGCTCTCAGTTGCCATAGGCAGAGCAAAAAGAATTGATGGTTTGTCTGTCAAGAACTTCAACCCTAAGTCTCATGTAATTGAGCCTTCGGCTATTTTAAAAGATTTCATCAATTCAGTTGAGGATTTCCAACCCTCTGGGGACCTTTCCTGCTGTCATCGGCATTTAAGAAATACCGGAATTGTTGATACTTGTGAAGATGTTTGTAGTAATAGTTATGTAACAGAAGATGATGATGAAGTCAATGAAATCGATGATGATGACCTTGTGAAATTACTGAGTTTAATGAAAAATGAAAATGTTACTGTAAAATTTCACAATGTTAATGATGAATCTAGTCAAGTGTTATATGACAGTGATAGTGATTATACATCATCATCAGATGAATCAGAAAGTGAATTTGAAGGCAGAATTATGGATGATCAGTCAATTAATAATCAAAATGTACCATCATTAATATATTATGCTTGTGACCTTCCACAAGAGCTTAAGGTTCATGAGGAATGTGTGTTACAAAAATTGATTAATCATGTTGCATTATTTCTAGATGATATTTGTGAAAATACAACAAATGTTCAGTCATCTTCTGGTCTAAAATTAATGTTTTCGAAATGGCATAAATACATCACAACTACTTTTTGATATTTTTGTTTTTCATTATTAGGAGATATCGATATTTTTATTTATACTCAAATAGCAAACAAAGTTAGAAAAGAGTTCTTACTAAAAAAGTCAGAAGTGCTGATTCTGAAAACAAAATTATTTCATATAAAACAGTGCCTAAAGATTCACATGGTGTTTTGCGCTATCTAGCTGGTAGGTCAGTAGTTCAAGCAAAACAAAATCATGTAAAATATCTAAAATCTAACTTGCAGAATAAATCAAATGTTTTGAAACATGTCATTTCACGTAAAAAAATAGGACTATTATCAAATATGTGCACAAGTTCAAGTAATGCCTTAGGGCCGAGTCATTATTTAAGCCGTGGGGGGGGGGTCGGAAAAAACTGGGGGGGGGTGAGATGTTTGAATTTGAATGTTGTGGGGGGGGGGTCAGAAGATTGAATTTGAATGTTGTGGGGGGGGGTCAGAAGTTTCAAAATGGAAGTTGTGGGGGGTGGGGTCAGAAGTTTAAAATGGAAGAATATGGGGGGGTCAAATATTCTGATTCTTGAAATTTTACTGGGGGTCAAATGTTCAAATTTTGTAAATTTACTGAAAAGGGCCGTGGCAAGCGTTTATATTTCTTAATAAATGTTGGTAGAATGTACCGATCAATTTTTTTGGTATGTGATCATTCATTTGGTTGTATAAAATATCTTGTAATTTTGTACCTAGTTTCATATGTCAACATTCAACACATGTGATTGAATTGCTAATATTTGCCAAAATGCTTTTGACAGAGGATTTTAGTGATTGGATAGAAAGTTTTTCTTGGAAGTAACAAGTGCCTTCCCCAAGAATTTGTACTGTTTAAAAATATATCAAAGCTAACTTGTCATGATATGAAAGGACTGGTGTTATTAATTGAATTTAGAGTTTTTGATAATAGCTCACTGGCTCTTATATTAGACCAATTAAAATGTCTGAGCCACTGCAAGCAACTTATGAAATGGAATAACCCTTTATCAAGATTGAATCATATTATGTTTATTGTCTTTCGATACCAGTGACTTTTATTTGCGGAAAATACAATATAAATTCTTTTACTTTTTTTTCTTCAGAATAACAGATTAAAGATTAAATCACTTTCTCTAAATTCAATTAAATAATACCAGTCCTTTCATATCATGACAAGTTAATGTATACAGTTTGTATTGCATTTTGTTTACTAGTATTGCATTTAACAAACTGGGGAAAAAACTAGTTTCATTCATATACCGGTCGCTAAATATTTTTTGCAAATTTGTACGGCAGATATGACAGTACAATGCTATACTAATGCATACACCACAGTGTTCAATCAATCTCCAGTTTTTGTGAGTTATAAGCAGATTTTGTGAGGAAATCAAGAGTTTTTGTAAGGAAAATGTTTACTTTTGAAATCGGGCGGTTTGGATTTTCCACTGTAAACGGGCTAAAAATCATTTCTGAGAACAATTTTTGCTGTCCATGCACTATAAGAATACATCTGGCACATACTGATGCGATTTATTTCCACTCACATGGGCTGGTTTCTGCTGCTAAGTCTGCAATAGTTGAAGACCCTCGTTCTACATGGCTGTCCACTATCCGAAAATGGGTGATATTTTGCCTTATATTGCTTTGTTAAGCCCTAAGTTGGGTCAGGCATGTAGCTTATACTTGACTGAAAACTACCTTATGCATTGCATCTATATTATTAACTTCTATATTGTGTAAAGTCTCCAAATCTACAGAAATGTACAATCGACAGTTTTCGTGAGGAGTTGAAAATCATTTTGTAATTTTGGCCAGTTACGTGGTTTTAAAATGCATGGGATTAGTGTAATCTGTTTTGTATCAAGTTTGAGATACATTCTCATTCATATTTTGCCTGAATTACGTCTTTACTGCCACTTTATTCGTCGTTTTCTATCAGATGACCTCAATTTTGAAGGTGGGTGGTCATGTATTGCAGACTTAGCAGCAGAAACCAGCCCATGTGAGGTGAAATAAATCGCATCGGTATGTGCCAGAAGTATTCTTATAGTGCATGGACAGCAAAAATTGTGCTCAGAAATGTTTTTTAGACCGTTTACAGTGGAAAATCCAAACCGCCGATTTCAAAAGTAAACATTTTCCTCACAAAATCTGCTTATAACTCACAAAAACTGGAGATTGATTGAACACTGTGTACACAAGGCATGTGGAAATGGGTGTGTCATATGCTAGGTAAGTTATATATACTAAAGTGGGGGTGTCAGAAGTTCATATTTCAGGCATATATTACGGCGTGAGGGGGTCATATGTTTGATTTGCGAACCCGTGGGGGTCATATGTTTGATTTGCAAACCCGTGGGGGGTCAGAAGTTAGAAACACTGATGTCTAAAAAAACTTCCGATCCCCCCCCCACATCTTAAATAATGACTCAGCCCTCAAAAGGCCCACATGCATATAGTTGTCATGAAATTGTTCATAGGCAGAAATTAGGAGGTGGTTTAACTTTTGTTAATGATGATGTATTTCTATTTAATCTCACTTTAGAAAATGAGCGTAAAAAATATCAAAATGTTCAAAAGGTTAAAGAGCATCGATCCAAGGTTTTATTTCAAAGTTTATCAAGTTTGCTTGAAAATAAAAATGTTTCCAAGGCTTTTTATGATATTTTTAAGAATGATATTGATATTGATAAAATTGCTTTGAATGAATTATATGAAGAATTAGTGTCAAATTTTATTCGTGTTGCTAATCAAGAGTTTAGGAAAGATATAAGAAAAGGGTTTGGGATAAAGAGGAACTTTGCCCATAGAATTGAGGTTGTGAAATCTAAAAGTGCCAAATACGAAGAGAAAAAAAGTGATCAAAAAAGCCAAAATGTATCAGTTGAAAATGAAAACTAGCCGAAACAGCTTATCAAAACAAAAATAAGAAAAATACCAACTTGTTCATTATGTAATAAGTCAAAAAAGAGTCATTCAAGATTAAAGTGTGTGGTCATTAAAGAAAATTGAATAAATTGTTGTCTTTACTAATCATGTTTACAAATTTAATAGTTATATCATGTAAACTGATGCTTCCTGTTGTGTACAAATGCAGTGATCATTTTACCTTTCAAAACCCATGAGTCCCTGGGATGCGCTCTAATGAAAAGTGTGAGTCCCACCATGGTTTTTGTGAGTCCCCATGTATGATACAAAGAAGAACAATTTACATACGAATTAGATAATACAAATGAACGCTATCAAATACTGTACTTATTATTTATTCATGTATGCTGTATCCATAGGATTTTCACTTAAATCAAACACAGGATTTCATAAAATAGTTCATAGCTCAATTGACATACTAGATCAGGCAACAAAATTAATTCACACAAGTGCAAGACCGTAACATCACCCAGAGACATCACCCAGTATTTTTTCATTCTAAGGACCATCGTATTATTCATATACAGTCTTGCTATAATAGGAAGAACTACTAGCAGGAGAGTTCAATCTGGTGTGCGCAATTGAATGATTCCCACATAATAATTCTCCCAGACGCAACTTTCATTTCTCAAGGGGGGCTGCATTGTAACTGTTCGCACTATAATTTTACATCAAAGCGCGAAGAATATACTTGAAAAAATAAAAAATAACATATAAATATATATTCATAACATGGGCGCTGCCATATTGGCAGAACCACACTGTTGCAATGAATAGCACTCTCATTGATTTATAACATGGCTCAACACAAAATTATTTAAACAAAAACTGCTTCCGAGAGACGCACTCTAAGCATTTTTATGCGTCCCTAGAGAAAAATATGCGTCTCAGACGCGGGACGCAGGGGTAAAATGATTACTACAAATGTCCTACTGTAACATTGAGGTCAACTGATATTTTTCCTGTTATCATTAGAGGCAATTTGTGTCTTATTTCTAAAGCTGTTTAAGTTTGTGATCACAATTAATTGCATTTGATGTGCTGTAAATATCAACAAAATGTGATAGATATCTATACAGGTATATGTATATAATGTAGTGTATGTATAGTGAAATTAAATGTTTATTATTCAATATTAAACCTAGTATTTTTAGCCACTTAGTTTTTTTTTGTTTTTTTTTTGGTTTTCATTGAAGGATTCGTTTATTCAAATTTGGTCCTATTTGAGAAGACGTATTAACAAATAAACTTTTTAATATTCATGTTTTTATTTTTTTACTTTGACTGTTAGGAACGAGTATGTTACAATGAGCAAATAAACATACTTTTCAAGTGTTTATACATATATGTACAAACACGCAACCAACAACTTGTAATTTACTAATTTATTAGCAAATAGATTTAATTGTCATCAATCTCATGATGCTTTATAATATAACAATAAATAATTAAGTTCATCAATGATTGGAAACATTGACCCAATTGGATATAATTCACAAGGACCCAAACAGTCCATATTATTCAAATTTGGTTACATGTTTAAAATGATGACAACTTGGGGCCTGTATCACATGAACCGAAGAGGCTCACCTATGATGATTGTACAATAACAATAATAAAAATAAAATACAATAATGTCACTTGCAATAAGATGTGATTATTTCTTTTTTCTAATATATACCATGTGGAGACGGATAGTGATGTAGAATCACATCAAAATGTCAAACACACACACATCCTTGAATGAGTTCAAGTTCATTGTGTTAGTAATTAATTAGATACATCATTTTCATCTTTCACAACACACAATAATTTATAACTGTTCGACAGTTTTGTCTGCTTCTGCAGACATTTTCTAAAACACTACTGCACATGTCAGAACAACGATATGTTGATAACGTACTAGAAATAATCAACAAAGGGGAAACTCAGAATCTTACTGACCACCTAAACACAATTGATGACTGAGGAAGCATCCAGTTCACCCACGAGGAAGAACACAACAACTTACTATTCCATTTTTAGACACACTCATAGTGAGGAAACCTGATGACTCTGTAAAATTGTTGGTATATCGTAAGAAAACTCATATAGATCAATACCTTCACTTTACTTCACATCATCCAGTGCAACATAAACTTGGAGTCATCTGAACCCTGTTGGATAGATGTGAGGACATAATTACAGAGATAGATGACAAGAAAATGGAAGAACACATCATAGATGCTCTGACAAAGTGTGGCTATCCGAAGTGGTCGTTTAAGAAGGTAAAGAAACAAATAGCTGAGAAGATGAAGAGAAAGAAAGAGAAGAGAAAGAAAGATCAAGACCAAGTGAAATCAAAAGGCCTAGTGATTCTACCATATGTAAAGGGTGTCACTGAAGGAATCTCGAATAAACATAAGGTTGCATGCAACTGCTGTAAAGCCCATTCAGAACATCAGGAACTTGTTGGTGCACCCAAAAGATAAAGTAGAGATGAGTGAGAAATGTGAAGTGGTGTATAAGATTCCTTGTGGATCTTGTGAGAAAGTTTACATTGGGGAAACAGGAAGAAAGCTGGGCATTAGAATAAAGGAACATCAGAAAGACGTTGAACAACATGGAAAGTTGAATTTCACCAGAGCTGCCAAAAGAGAGTCTGCTACAGAATTCAACAAAAGTGCCATCACAGATCACGTCAATAAAGAAAATCACAAGATTGATTGGAAGGGGGTGACAGTTCTAGACAGAGAGTGATGGTAAGACTAGAGCTATCAAGGAAGCTGTCCACATCCGGATGCAGTCAGACCATGAACAGAGATGAGGGGGCCCACCAGCTTGCGAGAGTCTACGACCCAGTGCTTGCTGCAGGTGGGGGAGGCGGCAGTAAACCATGATCTGATATGCGCAGTAGTGTTTTTGAAAATGTCTGCGGAAGCAGACGAAACTGTTAAGCAGTTATAAATTATTGTGTGTTGTGAAAGATGAAAATAATATATCACACCCACACGCACCCACCCACGCTGGGCTCGCGCTAAGGTTCGTTTTATCGCTATGGGCGGTAGAGATTTTTATGGATGGGCGAGATTTTGCTTTTACTCTTTCGCCAATGTGGCGAAACATTTTTATTCAAGAAAAATTCGCAAAAACGAATTTTGCTTGGTTTTACTTCGACTTCGCACTAAGTTCGCACTTACCGGATATACCATTTTTCATAATGCAAACAACAATGGCGCCATTTTACAGTCGATTTGATGGACAGTTTCCGGTTCGGTTAAAAACGTTTCTTCAGTAGTTTACCGAGTTTTTAACAGTGTGACAGAATTGTACCACATGACTCGAGTAAACCACTGAAGATGTTTGCCAAATCAAAAACTGCCTATCAGAAATCGAATGCAAGCAAACAACGCAAGGAAACAAGATGGTGGCGCCTAATGCTTTTTTTTTTTCAATCGACGAAGACTTTTTACTAGAACTTTCTACAATACTGGTGTTTGTGTGCTATTATAACATTAACGCATTTACATCAGTTTAGGGTATGTATACCTGCGTTTTTTAATAAATGGGCACTAGTAAAAAACGACGTGTCATGCCATTCACCAATCATGGCTACTGCCTACTCATGAAGGAAACGTGGCGAGCGCTAAAATATGTCTAGAAGTTGGCAATAAATTATTGGCTGGCCAAGAAGACCTTTCTAGAAGTACCAAGACTAGGCAAATCAGCAAAGAAGACGTGTCTGATTTCACAACATGTCAGAATCCGATTGGTTGATATACATCTAGATATATGTGGCATTCAATAGATTCAAATATGAACAGATTTTGTGATGTATAAATAAAAAAGGTTCAATAAATTAATGAACAATTATTCGATGATTTTTAAATAAAAAAGGTTCAATAAATAAATGAAAAAATTATTCTGTGATGTATAAATAGAGAAAAAGGTTCAATAAATGGATGAAAATTTTTTCTGTGATGTATACCCATGTCGATGAAGATGAACGATCAAAATGGCAGAATCTATTGAATGCCACATATATCTAGATGTATGCCCAGCAGTGATTTATGAATAAAAAAGGTTCAAAAAATGAATGAAAAATTATTCTGTGATGTATAAATGTAAATAAAAAAAGGTTCAATAAATGAATGAAAAATTATTCTGTGACGCATAAATGTAATGACCAAATCCAACCAAAAAAAAAAGGTTCAATAAATGAATGAAAATTTTAAACTTGTTCTATTTGATCTTTCACAAAACCTGAAAAATACCATTAGCAATTTTTTATTGAATGCTATCTGTCTGATACAATTTATCAATTATTTGTGCAATTTAGAATGACAATTATAAATCAAGATCAGAAAAATCATCATAAGTAAAACAACAAAAGAATAATTCCGCTGACCCATCAAAGTAACTTGATGAGCTTCTATGTCCCATGTAAAAATGTATAGCCTGTCTGGCACTTTTGTCAAAAAATATCTACAAAATAGTATTGATATGTAATATATTACAAAGTCCAGCACATCTAGTTCATTTAAAACAGTATTATACTAAATTCAAACTTGGCTAAAAAAAATTTTAATTGGCTAAAAATTTTTTTTTAGTTGTTTAGCCAATTGGCTAAAAAAAAATTCAGTTGGCTCAAAAAAAAAAAAAATTAAGCTGTTTAGCCATTTGGCTAAATTTGAGATGGGTCTAAGCGCTAGCCCAGCCCAATTTTTATTGAATGCTATCCCCCCCACACCCCCACACACATATGCTTAAAATCTACTTATATTTTATTTTGAACAGAATCTTCACTGACTTCATATGTGAAAAGAACTTGAATAGCCATCCAAGGTAGCAAGATCCACATTTGAAATCGGATGTCATCAACATATATGGCTAATAGCTACATGTATTAACATTTTAATTTGTCTACAATTTTTTTGGGGGGGAACAGCACCAGTAATGGTAACCTTACACTTAGCGTTTAATTTATGGAAATCAATTATAAATGCTATGTAGCTAAGGAATACCAGTTTACTTTTGGACAATAAAGACTTTTAAAGCTGAATCGACATAATATAATTTAGTGGCCCAATAAATACTCATATTCTAATTTGTCGAAAACTTTTTTTTGCTTGTATTTTGTATGGAATAGCACCATTGATAGTATCCTTACATTGAGCATTTGATTTTTTAGAAACCGTTTTTCTGCTGATGACTATTGTATTAATACCTTTTTGGTATTGCAAAACGGTAGGTTTGTTGTTTGCACCATTAAGACCCCTTTGATTGGAAAAGAAATTTTCTACTACATCATTATGCAAGCGACCAGGACATAAATAACCTAAAGGATATTTTTTCAGTTTTAACTCAACCAATTTTTCAAACCCGTACAGTAGTGACATTAGGTCTTGAAAACATTCCTTGGTAATAAAGCTCTTACTGAACTGAACACCAGCATCTTTCCACTCAGCAAAAAGATTTCTCACCTCACTTAATTGTTTTAAGCGTTTGTCATTGAGGGAGTTTATGATCAGTGAAAATGCTGACAATTTTGGATGAGTTTTGAAGAAAAAGTATTGTTGTATCAAGGTCTGTTCTATGAGATGATAATTTATATAACTGCATGAGGTTTAAAATATTTTCATTTAAAAGTTCAAATGCTAGGTGATTTCTCATTTTAGCTCTATTGCCCAAAGTAATATGGTCATCAGTAAGTTTGTGATATATGCGTAATGTATTCTGATGATCCCAATTATAACTATCAATGAAATGCTGCCACAAAATTTCTTTTTCCATTTAGGAGTATTCTTCGTTTGGCAGTTCCACTTTTGAGTAGGCTGTTTCGTAATTTTTTCAGATTATGCTGCAATAAAATAAAAACTATCTAAAAATCATGCTATAACAAATTCATGATGGTTACTAATGTATCTTATCACATACAAATATTAATGTTTATGCTTACAGAAGGATCCATAATGAACACCACGTGTTCATTGCTAAACGGATTTGGTATTGCATACCAAGATGAAAATGGATTCTCTCTTCAAAATGTAAACAAAGAGCATTACCAAGAGAGGTAACGTCCTATCTTTCCTATAGTGGACGTAAAATACTGAACAGGTGCGAGCAGGTGCGACGTCGGGGATGGTTGAAGTGACTAAGTATTCATAGGTGAATGAAATGAAGATAACCAAAAAACTTATTATATGACTTTATATGATACATTGAATTATAAAATAGTACACATATGTTTAAACAACAGTGAGTAGTTTCTTGTTTTCGTGAGATAAATAATATTGTCTTGATAGAAACTCAGCAAGATAACATTTATTGTAGGCATAGACTAATCAGCTTGTCAAATCCACTTCGATATAATGCACATTTTACCTTCAAAGTCTAGTAGTAAAATATGCTACTAAATTTTTATAATTGATATGGTTGGAAACGCATACTTCTGTAGATTACATATGTATTAATTAAATGTTTCTAGCCATGGCAAGTGCTGAAATACTAAGCAAAATGTTCGGACACTTTTTCTTCCCTAATCACGTTTTTCACCGTATGGCTGTCATTGTCAAACGCTGGTTCGGTAATAAATATGTCAGTATCTCATCCATACCTATCCCAAAAATATCTTATTACTATGTATGTAATCTACAGAAGTGTGCGTTTCTAACCATACCAATTATTATGAAATAGCAGGACATTCGATGATCAAACTTTGCTAGTCAAAATGGTCAACACAATCGTAGTGGATTTGACAGCACATCAAAGAACATTACGACTATGTGATGGGATCAATGGACATTTCTTTCCAAATGTAAAGTATGAACTGAAAGTGTAGAAATAAGAATCTGCATCAAATTTTAAGTGTCTTATGTGTCTATGATAATTTTTAAGTTGTCGGTAAACCTCTGCAAATTACAAGCATGCAAGTGACAAGTGACTAATCTCAACTCTGTTATACTATCGATCATTTGACCAAAAAACATCAACACACGGTTGTCGTATTAATGTATAATTCTGATGGAAATAATCTGCAGTAATATGCAATTCCACTCGTATATATAAATCTGGGTAGTTGTTTTAACTAAATAGTTTATTTTGAACATGAATCACATGCATCGCCATGTGTTTGACAATCACCGTTCGGCGATACCCATAGACTATGGCTAAACAACATGATTTGTAAATGTTCCTATACAGTTTTTTCCAGAGATATCAGTGCCTAGATATGGTCTGTATGTTGTAGATCATAGTATATTGAATGACTTCTCATTCATAGCTATTTGTATTTCTAATCATGAAATGCAAATATATCACGTCAAAATCAACCAATTTCCTATTCATTAGTACAAGACAGCGTTCGTTGACCATCCTCTCTCGGGCACCTGCTCGCACCTGCCGGGAACGCAGATATGAACGTGTTGCGTATCTCGTTGAACTATCTCTGATGTAAATTGAGGAATCCTCTGTTAGAAGCTCCACCATCAAAACAGAAATACATGACCTATGGACAAAATATCCTTAAAACTGAAAGCATAATGTGTCTGATAATGATCAATGATTGTTGATTAAAGATGCAAAAAATGTGAACTACAAAGCAAATGTCCCTTTAGGGATCACTCTGAATGCAATACAGAATATGCAATCATGAGACACTTATTCAAGAAACTTACATCTAAGTTTGTAAACATGTAATAGCATTAGGTCACTTACATCTACATTCATTTTCATTAATTCCTTCACCATACAGCTCTGCTGCGGAAGCTTCCTTGCAAGGGAAATATGCAACCGGAAACCTAAATCCTGTGTCATTTAAGTACATGACCTGCAGCACATTGTTTGACCAGTGCAATCTGTAAATAATAACATAACACTGTTTATTCCTCCAAAGT
>JAGTTF010000365.1:0-16823 GCA_019095985.1 Streblospio benedicti
TATATACATTAGTACTCGGCGCTAACTAATAATCATAATCATCAACGTGGTCATCATGTCGTTATCATCATTACAATAACCGTCACTCTCATGATAGCCATCATGATCATCCAAATCATGACTATCTTCATCATCGCTAACGCCAGTATCACTATTATCGTCATCATCAATTTCATTATTTTCATCATCGCTAATGTCATTATTACTGTTGTTTTAGCGTCTTGGAGTTTTGTTTGGAGGGCCGTGAAACTGGCGGCCATATCACGCATTTGTTTAAGGATCTGTGCGCCAGGGCGCCCACGGTAGCCATGTTTGGCGGAAGATGTATGGGGTGAAAGGTGACTGTGGAATCTAATGTGTCCTCGGTGAGTGTATCTGGTGACGGGAGAGTGAGGCCGCGTGGATGGAGCAAACAAGCAATTAGTACTTGCCAAATGAGAGGCAGCGGTGCGAATAGGCTGATTTCCGCGTTGAGGCGGGTCTTAGCGGTCCTGTACTCGTGATTGGTCAGTGGGATAGGGGCTGTTGGCGGCGTTTGGTGGCGGGAGAGCGAGTGGCGCCAAAATAGACTGATTGCCGAGTTGAGGGGCAGTTGGTCTAGAGAGTCTTGGGAGGAACATATGGTGAATTCCCTTTGCACGTGGATTCAATTTTGTCTTTAGTGAGTGTATCATCGGGGGATTCTAAGGCGTGTTGCAGGCTTTGTGGTGACGTGAAATGTGTGAAAAATCCACTGTCGCGTGTAGATGAACCTATGGGGGAGGTCGGGGCTGACTGGGGGAGATGGCTATCAGTGGCTTTGGGGGTGGAAGTCGGCCTATTCATGGGAGGACGGGCCGGAGGGGGAAGTGATCTTGGGGCGGAATTCGGTCTATGCATGTGAGGTCGGGGCTGGAGGGAGGAGTGATCCTGTGGTGGAATTTGGTCTATGCATGGGCGGCGGGGGGATATCCATATATTACATATATTCCATAACAGAAACTTATCCTCATTGAAAGTGCTCAGTATATCTCACAAAATGAAGCTAAAATCCAGAGACGTGTGCAACGGCCTTTGCCTATGCATGTAAGGGGGGGATTGAAAGGGTTCAAATTAGAACATCTCACCACTTATGTCATGTGTGGTTTTAGACACATGTGTGGTGAGAAGTAATAACAGAACCAGTGAAGAGTTTCTATCCTGTTTATTTGACTTATTACATTGAGTTCCAGTTTCTATATCCCGTGCTGTCTAGCTCAGTAGACAGCAAGAGCGGGTTGAGGTCTAGTAGACTTCGTATGATACCGGGTGTGTGTGGGCGGAGGAGCGGAAGTGTGAATTTCCGGCTATGAGTCTAATCTGACTCAGCAACTTTTTGTATCATCACAGAACCTCCTTTTAAAATCTATCCCCAAAAATGAAATCCTGCCAATAACCATAAATACCACCTAACAACTTTTCTACCCCCCTTTTATAAACCGCGGACCCCCCTTCCTTTATTCTTTTTTTGTCATCAGCTAACCCAAACCCATTTTGGAATTAATCCATAGGATTTACCCTTTTTGCGGGGGACTGCTGACGCACACATGCTACCATTTTAGGCAATAATTCTCCAAAGTTCAAACTCCCAAAAATTTAATCTTCCAGCGTTTGTCATCCAATTGGTGATTTATATATCTATAGCACGATGGTTCTATTTTTACATCTCGACGTCTCCTTTTTGCTTCCTTGTAGTCCTTACTCACTGTATCCTCAAAACGTTAATCACTTCTTAAAAACTATACTTATTCGCAAGCAAACCTCTAAGAAACACTACGTCCTCATCCAGTGCGACCCCAATATCCTAATGGAGGGGACCAGCCCGTATATATACCCTCTCCCAGATCCGGCTCTGATAAGCTCATTAACATGGTAAACACGAGGGAGGAGCCTAAAATTAAATGCCGTCGTGCCTTGTTATTCTTCGCAATCCTTTTACGAATTTACGACCTCTGAGATTACCAAATCTGTCGCCCAAAACCCAAGATTAAAACTCTTATCAGCGACGGACTGGTCCCTTTAATTGACGCATGCGTTGTTTGATGGATTGCATTTCCGGGAAAGGTATGTGACACGGTTTCTTTGTTTTTTGTTCATAAATTACCAATTTGCCGACCTATCAGCCGGTGGCTTTCTCTTTATGGCATTTATTTGCTCGACCCTTTCTGGGATCTGCTCATTCTAGTCGCTTTGAAGGGAGGCTCCACTTCCCCCACCCGTATTCCGCTACACTATATACATGGAGCTGTTCAAAATTAAAATAATTAGATATAGACATTCTGTAGACGGACACAATTAATGTGAAAGAATCGTTTGACAAGATCTATCAAACCTATTTATAAAAAGTAATGTCATTTACGAAATCACCAACCAAAACAAAATCAGTAAAACAATACAAACAAGGAGACTGTCATGGATTGGACATCTAATGTGATTACTGGCAGAAACACCCACCAGAATAGCCTTCAATGAAGCTATTAAACCGAGAAAGAATAAAAGAGACCAAAAACAACATGGATAGATACAACAGTCAATACAAAAAGATTTCAACAAACTTGAAATAAACATTACCATCAAAGAGATAAACAGCATAAAAAACTAACAGAACTGTTGACCGCACTGTATACAGAGAAATGACAAACATGTTGCGGTATGCAGGGGAATCCTCTGAGGACAGCACCCGTCTTAGCCGTTCATGTTGATGTTGATAATGATGATGGTGATATCAAACTTATAGTCATTCATGGGCCAAGAGATGACAAAGCTTAATACATTGTTAAATCGAAAATTCATATCCATAACTATACTCAGAGTTAATCAGACTTGGATGCATATTTCTTTATAATAAAGGTGCAGGCTTCAAGTCCTTACCACTGATTGCTATGGGCTTTTTTTTATACAATTGATGAAGTATTTCTGTAGCATTGGTGTTAGAATAATATTGTTAACTTTTAAGAGCTTCAAGTTTGTATGTCATTTATGAAAATAAGTGCATTATTAATGGATATACAGTCCAATCAAGAAGCTAATATGTAATTGTGTTCTGGGTTTTATAGGCACGGTACACTGTCAAAATGAGGATTAACTTAGGCCTGCTTAGAATAAATTAGTACAAGATAGTATATAATTATATGTAGTATGAATTGTTATGCAGATAGGTACACACTGCAATACATTTTGACAGAAATGCATACTTTTTTGGTTTCCATATTTGTGAATTTTAGTTTAAAATCACCTTCAATCAGCTCTAGCTCCGTAACGAGCCCCACCGTATATGCAATTTTTTAATTAAAAATAATCTCTGACCTGTTAGCTTTCCATTAAGAATAGTTATAGAATTTTTTAAAACTGTCTAGTATAGATTCTTTCAGTTTGTTTGCATTGATCTTCTAATTTCCCATTGATTTCAATGTATTTTGAGCTTGTAGTTTCTTGAACACATGTCCGATTTCTCATTATTGTAAAAAATCAAGCATCGTAACCCATGAATAATATTACATTTTGGAAAGAAGAATAAAACAGCTTTCTTTTGAAATAAATATTAAAGATCTTTCGAACTTTTGTCCTTATATAACAGACCATCCCTGATTCAGTAATGTTCTGTTAAAATCAGCATAAATTAACCTAGTACATGTATTTGTTTTGACATCTAGATTCTTCTCTATTGACAATCAATGCATACATGTTGATTAACAATGCTATTGATCAACCATTTGAACTGTAGTAGTAATACTAGGCCAAAATAACAATATGTTATTTGTGATGTATTCATAGCTGTAACAATATAACTTGTACTAAAAAGATGCAGAATTAAAGCAGTAATATCAAACATAAATTTACCTGAATATCTCAACAAGGTTGTCTTCAAAGGACAATAGTGACCAGTTGATAGTTTCTGTTAAATGCTTGCAAGTGTTAGACATTAGAACAATGACCACAATGTGTTCCAACTTCTAACACCTGCATGAATGTCTTAACTGTAACTGCTCTGTAAACAATAAGTGGTCAAGTACGCTGGAGTTGTTTTTCTTGTCTGTTTGCTGGCTTTCCTTAAACACTCTTAACCACAGGCTAGCATGCAATTACAAGTGTTAGATATATTGGTTTATTTCTTAAACAGGATAACAGATAAAAGTCAAAATACATTGAGCTTTGTTTAAGAAATAAACCAATATATCTATCAGATCCAGGATAAATGAACTTCCATCAAACAATTACAAGTGTTGTGTACTTCTCTGCAAATATAACACGGCTTTCTTGCCTTTTGATCTGTGGCCTCCCATAACATGGGTAATTATATAAGCATGGAATTAACAAGTGTTGTGTCAACTTTCATGCCAATTGCTTTCCTATATAAGCAGATGTCAAGTTTTTCTGATAATCAGATTTTCATGTTCTAATGTGGATAAACATTGCCATTGAAATAATACATGGGATATTGATATTATATATGCGCATGTGGGAATGGTATGAATGTTACATGAAGGGATATGTGTGATTAAACAGAAGTTTTGTATGTTGTAAATTGTGAAAAATTGTCGTACTTTTGAAGCTCCATTGCCTGTTTTGCCGCCACTGGAAAATAACACTTAAGCACCTGTATTATCGCCCATGAAAACAAGTACTTTTTAAAGTTTTTTGATACAGTGAAAGTATATCAAAAAGATAATATAGTAGATACTAGTAATGTGTAAGGTGTGTCATATTGGCTGACTACACAACACAAGAAGCATAGTATAAAATCTGGCATTATACTCTTAGCATACTATAAATTAAGCTAGTAGTCTAGTCTTAGATCCATATTGTTGATGTGTCATATTGACTGCAACATAGTGCGTAGTTCTAATCTAGCTAGTAGGCTAGTGTAGATTATTATAGTCTAGGAAAATGCCACCAAAGGGAAATAGCAACATGAACAAGCAAAAGTCAAGATCATCTAGTTTAAGTCAAACGCAGGACTTGACCAAAGAAGCTAAACCAAATGAAAAAACTACTGTTAAAAAAGCATTAATAAAAGTAATGATGAAGATTCATTGGAATGTAAACTTTGTAACATTGTTTTTGCTGACGATAGTGACAAGCTGGTTGAATGTGAGCGCTGCGGGGAGTGGATCTGCCTAAAATGCTCTGGTCTAGACGACTTCGCTTATGATATGATCAGTAAACAAAGTGACCTTGTCAGCTGGTATTGCGTCCACTGTAAGCGACAAGCAATGATAGAAGTGAAAATGGGTAATCTCATAGAAACAAAATGCAAAGCAATGGACGAGAAAATTGACAATTTTAAAAAAGAAATTGAGCAAAGAATGATAGAAGAGAGACAGCAAGTTGATGATAAATTAGGATCTATGCAATCGGAGATTGAGAATCTGAAAACTAGGATGACAGATACTCTCAGCCATGGGATGCAGAGGAATACAGATGGTGTGGAGACCTCTGAGGAACAGAAGGCGGAACAAATTGAGACCATGATAGAAGAAATGAGAGAGAGGGAGCAAAGGAAGTTAAACTTGGTTATTTTTAACATTAAAGAGAGTACTGCACATGATATAGACGCGAGATGTGATCACGATGAGAAAGAAGTGAGAAAGCTCCTTAATCTGATGGGGACCCCAGTGCCTTTCTCGAAAGTGATAAGACTTGGAAAAAGCACAGCACCACGTCCCATACGTATTACAACTGCTTCAGTGAAAGACCAACATGCCATTCTAAAAGCATCAGTAAAACTCAAAGACCACACAGATTACAAGAAGGTATTTATCAATAGAGACCAAACTCCAAGTGAACAAAAAAACTGGAAAAGGTTACAGGAAATTCGGAAGAAGATACAAGAGTCAGAGATGGCTGGAGAAAGAATTACTTGGATCATCAGGAAAGGAAAGGTGGTCCAGGGAAGAGAAAAGTTTTGAATGAAACAAAGGAGGAAGAGAATGATGTGTATATATGTTCTGGTTTTAATAATTCAAAAGTTTTACAAAATGATTGTGAATTGTATATACGTTGCTGTTACACCAATTCAGATAGTTTATTGAACAAGCGTTCTGAGCTCACTGCCCTCATTGCACTATACAAACCTGAAATAATATGCATTACTGAAGTTCTACCAAAACACACAGCTACAAAAGCTCAAGAGTCAGAATTTGCACTAGACGGATATGATATATGCTCAAATATCGAGAACGGCCATAGAGGTGTTATGATTTACACAGCAAAATATCTCAATGCTTCACCTGCAGACATTCCTGAAGTGAAATTTGATGAATGTTGCTGGATGGAAATTGCACTGAGGGGAAAAGACAAGCTTCTAGTTGGATGTCTCTACAGGTCACCCAACAGTGATGCTGTAAATACAGCCCAGCTCTACACGTATGAGGCATGTCAGTCAAATGAAAAAGTATAGTCATGTTCTAATCTGCGGTGACTTTAACTTTCCAGACATAGACTGGATTGAAAATTTACCACCGGAAAATGCAAGAAGCCCTGGTTACTACTTTAGGGAAGCGATTCGAGATTGCTACTTCACACAACATGTGAATGAGTACACACATCATAGAAGTGACCAACGTCCATCAACACTTGACTTAATATTGACAAATGAAGAGAACATGATTGATAAGTTTGCTGTAGAAGCACCTTTAGGCAAGAGCCACCACGCAGTGTTGGTTTTCAAGCTCAAGTGTTATACACCAAGAGTTGCTCGAAAAACAAGGAAGCCAGTCTATAGCAAAGGGAACTATGATAAATTCAGAGAGAAAATGATGGAATACAACTGGAACGATGATTTTAAATCTAAAAACTGTGAAGAGTGTTGGGAAATGTTCTCGCAGCGTATAACTGAAGGCGTAAACGAGTTTATCCCCAAACAATCTGGGCGTCAAGTTAAACCAGGAAGACCCTTATGGATGAGTCCAACTAGCCTGGCCAAGGTTAAGAAAAAATCACAATCATACAAGAGATACTTGAGCAGTAGAGAGGGGGCAGATTACTTGCAATACTGTAAAGCCAGAAATCAAGCCAGGTGGGAATGCAGAAAAGCAAAGAGGTCATTCGAAAGGGAGCTCGCCTTACAGTCCAAAACGAACCCAAAAGTATTTTACAGCTACGTAAAGGCAAAGCTGAAGACAAGAGCAGGGATCGCGAATTTGGAAACAGAAGACGGAACGGCTTCTACTGACAAGGAGAAGGCCGAGGCTTTGAACAAATTTTTTGTCAATGTGTTTACAAAGGAAAACACAGATTTTGTTCCTGAACCAAAGACAAAGCCCATTAAAGTCCCGATTCAAGACTTGGTTATTACAGAGGAAGGTGTGTTGAAAAAGCTCAACTCTTTAAATCCCGCTAAGTCGCCAGGACCAGACATGATGCACCCAAGACTATTAAAGGAACTAGGACCAGCAATCAGCAACCCACTAAAAACCATCATGATGAAGTCACTCACAGAAAGCGTGTTACCAAAAAACTGGAAAACGGCGAATGTTTCACCGATATACAAGAAAGGCCCTAAATCTGACTGGTAATTACCGTCCTGTGAGCTTAACCAGTGTTGTCTGTAAACTGATGGAATCGTTTATAAGAGATCATGTGATGAAACATATTATGGACAATAACTTTCTAAGTGCTTGCCAACATGGATTTGTGAATGGAAGATCGTGTGCTACACAACTTATGAGTTGCTTGGACTGGTGGTTTGAATTGTTAGACAAAGGCGCCGATCTTGACGTCATTTATTTGGATTTTGCTAAGGTCTTTGACAGTGTGCCACACCTGAGATTGCTAAGTAAATTGAGATCCATGGGAATCAGCGATGAAATTGTTAGGTGGAGTGAAAGATTTCTGACTGGTCGACAACAGAGAATTATTGTGAATGGTGAGGCATCTTGTCTAGCTGATGTGTTGTCTGGTGTACCGCAGGGAAGCGTTCTTGGTCCACTTTTCTTCGTGCTGTTTATAAACGACAGGCCAGAGGTAGTGCACAACTGTATAGCATTATTTGCTGATGATGCCAAGCTCTTTTCTGGTATCAATGATGATGTCGATCATGAACTACTACAAAAGGATCTCCAAGCACTACAAAATTGGGCAGAAACATGGCAGCTGAAGTTCAACGCGAAAAAATGCAAAGTTCTTCACTTAGGGCGTCAAAACCCTCACCATAAGTACAGGATGGATGATGTGGAGCTTCAGCCAACAACCGAAGAAAAGGACCTAGGAGTTGTGATCGATGACCAGCTCAAGAATGACATACACACTGAAAGACAAGTGGCAAAAGCTAATCGTCAGCTGGGCCTTATAAGATCCTTCGACAACATTGAAGGAGAGACGTTCATCCTACTCTACAAGACACTAGTCAGGCCACATCTTGAATATTGCAATGCTATTGCATATCCAACATGAGACCGACAGGAGAAACTAATAGAAGGCGTGCAGAGAAGAGCAACAAAGCTTGTCAACAGCATTAAAGATAAAGAATATCAAGAGCGTCTAAAAACCCTAAAGTTACCATCACTGAAGTATCGTAGAGAAAGAGGAGACATGATTGAGGTCTACAAATATCTTCATCATGTCTATAAAGTGGCCTCGCTACCCATAAGTCCGGATGACAACCCAGCATCTACCAGAGGAAATAGTTTGAGACTGAAAAAGGAAAGGTGCAAGAAAACAGCAACTCAAAAGTTCTTTAGGCACAGGGCTGTAGATCTATGGAATAGTCTCCCAGATGAAGTTGTCACAGCACCATCACTGAACTCATTTAAAAACAGGCTGGATAAATACTGGAGTCATCGTGTCTACATGTTATAGTTTGAATGTAAAAAAAACCATTCCCACGCAAAAGTTAAACGAGCAATAGATAAAATTGTAATTAGTCATTTCAGTAACAGGTCTCTGACCTAATATAATAAAGACTGAAACGGATAAAGTAATATATGCATAAAAACATGCATTTTAAATTATAATGAAATATAACACATTATTTGAAAAAATGTATTTGAAATTGTAATTGACAATTCAAATCGTAATTATAATTGTAATTTTAATTAGCAAACATAATTATTTAGCAACGAACTTTGTTCGTGCTAAATGATGGTATTAGTGAGGTTGGGGGCGGAGGGTAGAGAGGTTGCTTCAAAGTAAATTTATATATGTTTCTATTAGAATGGATTTTCGAGATTTTTGTTTTTTGGTAGAAATCGTGATTGAATTACACGCCAGGCCGAAAATTTGGCAGTTCTTTAATTTTACAACATTTAATCTTTATCATCACTAAGAAATAAATATAGTAATGTCGTTGTTGTGATATATGTATTTTATTCTGCATTTGTTTGTGGCCAATTTAACTTTGTGGGAGAAAAATGAGCCCATGTTGCAATACAATAAACGCTCGATTTTCACTGTAATAAAGCAACGTATCAAGCTTTTTACCCGAAATCAGAGTAACCAGCAGGATAAAGTTCTTTCACATAAAAATATAAAAATATATTGTTACCTGCACCAGCCGGTTGCACTTAAAAGGTTCTATTATTCAAAGTGTTGATGCTGATTCTTATTATCACACTTTGAGACCATAATATTCCTACGTATCTTAAGAAATCTATTGAATACTCCCCATATCAAGATAGCAACAATGCTCTTTTAATATCGCCTCCTGCCACCTGTCTGCGTATCGAAAGCGCTGTTATTAATCTACAACAACGATGCACGCTTGACTAAGGCTGGTTCTTTGAAAAGGCATAAATTATGATAATATGCCGTTTTTGTATGCCGCTTCTCTTAATCGCACTGCTGTTATGGTCGAAGTTGACATATTTCGGTGTGTCATAAAGGCTAATGATTGATTCCATGCATGGGAACCAGTGAGTATGACACGAAACCAGTACGGCACCGCATTTCGTGTCGTAACTTCTCAAAAATCATACCTCTACGACACCAAACGCGCGAGCGAGAACGACATATACTGTTGCACAAAGGGCAACTCTCTTTTAAAAAAAAAACCGTACATTTCAGGCTTGGGACAAGCTTATTGCTGGGGAATATTCACCTATGGATTTGATTCATGAAATCGCTACTTTTCATGGCCCAGTAATAACTTATCCCAAGCCAACTTCATAAGCCATATTGGAATCCATCAATTTTTAATAATTCGTAATTGTTATACTTAATGTGAATAAATACTTTGTTAATGTATTTTATTGTACCTCTCATAGGCTGTATATGTAATCCGAGCCCATATGGTTATAGATATGCTAAATGCTAAATGAAATACTACTACACAATATATTATTATTATCAAATGGTGTCGTAATCTCCTGACCTTTGGTGTGTGTAGTCTCCTACATTTTCGTGTCGTAATCGCTCCATATTTTCATGTCATACTGGTCTAGTGTGTGGTAGTCGCTGCGGTATGGTCGGTGTTGACAAATTAAACACACATTGCGCATTCGTGACCTCCGTTTGGAGGTCAGGTTAATCGAGCCAAGATACCAATTTGATGGTTTTGTAACTAATAATACAGATTTTAAAGATTTGCCGTTAGTGATAACAAGAATATACATTAGTAGCCGATGTAGAATAGGTTAACTGTTACGTTTTTCAATATGACTTTATTAAATAATTTGACTTTATAATTTTAAAACCATGCATATCGTGAAATTCTCCATTTATCACTCACTTTGTTTACATGAGAGAGAATTGCCAGAGCACTGCAACAAATAAGCCTTATTAACATTCGATTCTTCAACCAAACTGCGCATGCTCAGACACATATTTTGCTTTCTTTGAGGCACATTACAAATAAATGCACGTGGCCTATTTACATAAAGATAAGAATGAAGCTCCAACTCTTAATATTTATACATATCTTCTTCGTTTGTAATTATTTTGATGAAAAATAAAGGTGAGTGAATGTAAAAGCGTATTAAGTTTCAATACAAGGGCATTTTACATACACATACACACAACTTTATTTGTCTGTTTTGAAAAAAAATGTGGTGGTGTATTTGTCTTTCACTGAAGTGTTTGGAGGAGTAGTGTAAGTTACAATTATTTGACAAACAAACGAGTGACCCTGAGGTTCTGCCCCACATCAATGCCACATGTTCCTTTTTCTAACACCTATCATGGTATGCAGTCCTCATCCTTGACCAATTGATGTAATACTAGGAATCTATATACACAAATGCTCACTCTCATCACTAAATCTGTATATATTTCCCGGGATGTATTTATCTACATCTAGCATATGTATATGAATTAAATTTATTGCACATCAATAAAAAATCTGTTAATATGCACAACAACACTATACCACTACATTAGTATACCCAGCCTATATGTGATCATATGTATTTGCAGCAATAATCTCATTTATTCCTGCCAATATTTATAAGTAGTATATGCATATAATTGCTGTCTAATAAAATTTTCAATAACTAGACTATATTATTTATATGATATAATTCATAATATTTGGCAACAACAAGTATGAATACATATAAATCCAATATTTATCCATTATCAGACATGACAGACTTTATAATTTTCGAAAACCATATGAATTATGAAACCATTGCAGCGGTCTCCACGTGCTTTTGTTTATCACTTTGTTTGACATGCATCGAGCAGCGCATCAGGAATACTAATTAGGCTTATTGAAATTCTTACATATCATCTCGATATGTAATGATTCACTGAAGTGACTATTGTGTGTATTTATAATAATTTCTGACAAAATAGGAAATTACATTACTTTCAACTGTCATCAATTATAGAACTGTCATTTACAGATCTGCCCTTATGATGATGGTGGCTACCAGTGATAAAACATCTACGTGCAGGAGTCCTTTTCAAATCTGATAAATCATCTCAAAGCCAAAGGTGATATGAAGTAAACACAGTCCTATTCGATTTGAATATATTCTGAAGGCTATTTCAAGGTTCCAGATATTTCTTTAAAATTTTATATACTGTCCTAATGAATACAGGCTGATTGATCTGTAGCATGATTGTTCAGACTGATTGATCTGTGTAATCTAGTAACTACAAGTATGTGGAGTACTAAAAATTGAAATCTGACATTTTACATCTGCTCTTTTTGTACTTTGACTTTTAATAGTTTTTTATGCCTTTGCAGTGCATTTTAGGCTCCATGTCTACAGTGAACTGTGAGGAGTTGGCCAATCAGCCAGACATAGTTGGATTCCTGGTGAACGGAGACTCGCCCAAGCTAGACTTCAACCAAAACCTTACAGCCAACAGAATTCTTCCATCTTGGTCCCCTTGTATTCATATTGTGTGAACGTCTTGCATTTGCAATGTGTTTATATTTACGACCAGAGACCATGGAATAAAAGTGACTGTTCAATATCTTGTGAATTTAAGCTTTAATATTGTTTTTTGATTATATGCAATAATTTTATCTATTATTTTAATTAGATAATTTAAGCTTTAATATTGTTTTTGATTATATGCAATAATTTTATCTATTATTTTAATTAGATAATTTTAAAGTTATGTCATCTAGTGTACATAAAGTTAAATAAATTATTGACATGTAAATTGGTTAATTAGTTTATCTTACTTTTCATGTATTTTGTTAACAGAAATTAATAATTTTAATGATACAAATTCTCAAAGAGTAAAAATTCATACAAATACTAAAATACGACATGAAGAAATTAATTCAAAGAACACACTTAACCAAACAGGCCCAGGGCAATTTTGTAAATGGAAGATTTACTGTGTCCAGTATAAAATTATGGATTTCTTTGTCTAGAAATTTGGTTATGGCTGATTAAGTTTCTTTCACCTTATAGAAAATGTCCTCTACATATAATTCTAAGAAATTGACTGATTGCGGGAATAAACGATTGACACTGAAATAAAATTTGTAATTGTAATTGTAATTGAAAATTGTAATTGACCCCCAAGTCTGGTATTGGCAATGTATTAACTGGAGAACTAGTAAAATTAATAATGGTGTGGTGGCTAAACAGGGGTCTTCACAATTCAGTTTATATTATATATGATCTTATTTCTTTTCTTGATTTTATCCTTAGGGTGTACTAGTTTCTGCCTCAATGTAGTATACAGTTTGAAACTGGTAGAAATGTTATGAGCCTGGAAAAGTCTTCTTAGTTTTTCAGAAATGCCGCTGATGTAAGGTATGGTGACATTGATGGTCTTCCTTCTGTCTATTGAACTTGTGTTCATGTTCTCTGTTCTTCTCCCTTGTTGGTTTTAAGGGCCTTGTTAAAACAGCACGTTGACAACCAAACTTGGTTAGAGCATGAAGAACAGTGTGCTCTCAACGCCAACGGTTGGGATATATTTGTTGTTGATTATTGGTAGGAGCATGTGGATGACATGGGATGGGTGGAATCCCAATGGGGAGTCGGCATTGTCGCTACAGTGGTGGGTGCTGGGGGTGGTTACCAGGGGAGAGGGTGGGGGGGTTGTAAGATAGGGTAGAACAGCGGTGGGTGCTGTGACTGCTGTCATGATGATAAATGGGTTGCAAGGGCAGTTTAGATGGTGTGCATCTATATTATGCAATATTTATTGTGATGATGGCTGTGAGCAAGTGCTATCAGGTAGATGTTGGACGGTTACGGTTCGGTCGGTTCACGGTTTTACATATCAAAAACCAAACCGACGTCGGTTAATCGACACGGCGTTTACGTTGTACTAGATAGCATCATGTGTCCACATGTTGAACTAATATACTTTATCTGTACTATACATTGAACATACACGTATATTATACACAGAAATGGGATTTATTTATTCATTGTTGGTCTTTTTTCCAACGCCGCTGAATGAATGCTCCTGATATATTCAACTCAACATTGTGAAATGAATGGAAAAGTAGTACTTCAAATATTGAAGTCATTACTGGGAAATTAGATCTAGACAGTGTTATTGATTTGGGGAACAAGAACATGTTATCAAAGGACAAAATTGCGTACAGCGATCTACATGTGTCATAACAGTGCGCCTATAAAAAACGGAAGCCATATTGTTTGACACAACGCCCGGTAGACAGGCCAATGTCAAGCACTGGTTTTGCCGATGTTCATGCTGTCGGGCACCTGCTGATATTAGAATACACGACAATAACAGACCTTTTATGTTGTTTACATTCTATGACAACCTAAATTATCACTGAACAAGCATTGTACATCATAAATTCTATCTGTTTGCATCGATTTGAAAGTAAAAAAACTAATTATTCATCGACGACGTGAAAAGAAGCATTTTCCAGCACGCACCTGCAAGCACCTGCAGTATTCAAACACGGATGTAAACAAAGTACATATTTTCGCAGGAAAACAATTTTTTATTTCTTAGAAAATGTGATATGAAAAATCAATGAATGGCGACATTAAGCGTGTGTATAGACCTTTAAATTGATACCAAACTTGCCATATATGGAAGAAAGTATAGGCATGCACTGTCACGAAGGCTGTGTGACTGCAGTATTTACAGTTGATGTTTGGTCAACAAAATGTGTGTTTGGCCGGTTGTTACTCTTTTTCCAGTGTTTTTATACACTGGCTTGTACCCAATTAATTGCGTCCGTCCATCCGTCTGTCCATCCGTCCATCCGTCCGGTTCGTTACCCTCTACAGGTCGCATCGTTTGAGCTAGGATGCTCAAATTTGGCATGTCGGTTGGAAATGGTGACCACAAGAACCCTATTTCACATGGGCCCAACGGGTCCATATTTTGCCCATTTGGGCCCATTATTAGGTCCATTTTACTAGTGAATCACATTCTTATTACTATTCGAATGCACCATTAAAATCAATATTCTATAACCACAAACTCCAGACACATCGGCTCCAAAAAAATCCATCCACTTCTTGGTAATAGATGATACTGCTATTAATCAATATTCAGCCTATATATAGACAGTGACATTCTAGTGTATTAAACACTGGTTTGCCGTCACCGGGGGCTTTTTCATGAATTATATGTGGCCGGTAAAGTATACCAATATTTTATATCCATACTAAATATGAACGAGGTTCACCCTATAGGGTTTTTTTTCAGGATTTCGGGTTCACTTTTGCTACTTTTGGGGTCATCATAACGAAGACCAAAGTTCTCGGACTAATATTTAATTGATTTTTTATGCCATATTGCATAAGTATTTGGAATGGATGTTTAGATAAAGTTTGTGATAATCTGTACATATAGAAACAATACAGATTAAAGGAACAATGAGTATATAGTAACCCCCCAAAGAAGCAGCTATTTAGTGAACATTTGGCGCCCATTGACGCCACGGTAAATTCACCCATTATCGCTGCATCAAAAAATGACTCTATTATTGGCGACAATAGCGGATTCTCAGAACCCTGACCCCGGCGTGGTAGAGGCGCTTTGTACCAAAAGTACATTAAAAATGACGCGCCCATGTGCAAATAATAACACGACCTCAATCAATCAATATCACGTAATTTTGTGTGATAAAAACTCATAAAAAAGGACAAAAATTACACACGCTAGTTCTGGCGAGTAGTTTTGAAGTTATACTCGCTAGCGGGAATTTACTCGCCTGTGCCCACTAGACACAGGCGAGAGTAAAATTAGGTAATAAGACGCACGACAAATCGCTTAACCGACTAGTGATTTTGTAACCGGCTGTCAGCAAAACCTATCCGACACCGGTTAACTGCCCAACCGCCTGACCTCTACTATCAGGTCAGAGTGCAGGTGGAGTTGGAATGGGTAGCAGGCGTTGTTAGGACAGTGATGGGTGCAGAAGAGGAGGGTGAGGGGGGAGTGGAGGTAGAACAGTAAGTGGGTGCTGTAGTGGTGGGTGCTGCAGGACAGTTCAGATGTTTCGACCAGTGCTATACAATTTTTTTCTAAAATATAGTGGGGTTAGGTGGGTATGGGCGCTGTTAACTTAAGAAATAGGGCATGTGCATATATAAGACAAAACCGGGTGAGTTGTTAACATTGATTTTTTATTGGGCAGTTCTTGGGGGCGTATCACGGCGAGCCCGAAGGGCGCAGCTGTGATACCCCAAGAATGAGCCCAAAAAAAAATCAATGTTAACCAACGAACCCGTTTTTGTATTTATCAGTCTTTTCTAAACAATTACAATATTGTTGAAAAATAAACTGGCATATCGATGGTAAAATGCAAAAATGTGTTATAAATTGTTTTTTACCTACTTTTTATGATTTTATGCAAAAATGTAATATGGCAATTTAACACACTTTTCACCAGGCATATTTTCGAAAATGGTAATGAATGTGATATGCATAAATATCTTATTTAATTTTACAACATTGTTGCACAGCAAGAATATTTACACTGTATTATTTCTCAAAGTACAAAAATATTGTATAAAAACTTACAACACTTTTCAATAAATGGTTTTGGCACATATTGCAACAAATGTTTTGCGTTAAAATGTTGTATGATATTTTACAACATTTTTGCACAGCAAGATTATTTGCACTGTATTAATTCTCAATCTGCAAAAATGTTGTATAAAAACTTACAACACTTTTCAATAAATGGTTTTGGCACATATTGCAACAAATGTTTTGCGTTAAAATGCTGTATGATATTATACAACATTTTTGCACAAAAGTGATAGTCTACAAAAACATCTTAAAACATATACAAAAATGTTCCATTAGTCTGTACAACAATTGTGCATACCACCAGTTGGTCATTATCCACTTTGTAAAAAGCAGCAAAATAGTTGCATAGCATCATGTAACATTTTTGCGTAAGCTTAAATGAAAGCAATACAATTTAAGAAGGAATCACTATTCATTGTTTTTTC
>JAGTTF010000366.1:0-14666 GCA_019095985.1 Streblospio benedicti
TCTTCAATTTTCCATTTACATCAGCAAGTGATACAGGCACTGGCAAAGTTCATGTCTCATTATTTACCTACGGTCTACAATCTTCCAGCTTCGTATTCTATAATGAGCCTTTGAAGGACAGTCCTGCCTATTTTGTGTATCTGAGCGTTATCAGAGGTTGTCTTTGATGGTTGCACATCAGTGACCCAAGGGTAGGGGCGACTTTCTTTAATAGGATCACACATCATCTGAAGATATCATGCAATCGTTCACTAAATTCTCCGTTTGAACTTGTCCAAGTTCACATGCATAACAATTAAACTTGTATAGCTTCAATGGCAACATCTTTGTTTGCAGCATTTTTGTAATACAACAGCCTCAGTATCAAAAAATAATGTAGAACTTGTTCGTGACATCCTCAAGTGGTTTCATATCATTATTATCCTTTGACCTTGCAGATAGAAATGAAACTTATACTTATAATGAGGAACCCCCACCGGTTATAGGTGGTTTCCACAAACACCCCAATACCAACTAACAATGTGTCAAATGTGCAGGATATGTCACATGAACTTCGCCGCAGCTCGCATTACTTTCGTCAGCCAAGGCAGCTGCTCTCCATGTCCATGCATGGGAAATCCCATGATTATATGTCGACCTCAAATGTGTAACTTGAGGTCGCAGAGAGGAGGAGATGTACAATATTGCAGACTATGAACATGTATATTATATATGTTGCAGAGTATAAACATGTGTTCTGTATTTGTGTGTAGGTACTTGTGTATATACTACTGTATCCTTGTGATTTGGATGGACGGCAGTTGTGTAAATAAAAAGTCATGTGAATAATAACATGGAGTGGGATCGTTCAAATCTGATACATTTAAGTATTGCTTTAATTGTTCTTTTCTAATAATGTAATCATTTAGATTTACATTATGCTACAACATGTGAAACTTTCATTAAGAAACACTTTCACCAAAAAATCATTTTTTTCAATTTTTTTTTTACTAATAATTTTAGTGGACTATTAGAATCACTTGTGTTCAAAAAACATATTTGACACCAAAATCATGACTGTATGTATTACAGATGCAAAGATCATTATAAGATTTTTTGGCGGCCATTTTGAATTTTCAATTATTTATGCAGACACATAAGTCGGTCAGCTTGTGTCCCCCTAAAGTATTGATCTACACATTAAACTGTACCATTGTACCAAAATTTCATGCTTGTACTCAAAACTGAACACCTATGTCCCATAACCTCTTAGCTATTTGACTTTCTTGATTTAGACATTTCTTTATGATTGAAAGTATCATCAAAATCAACAACAAATGGCTCTCTGATTTGGGAGGTAATGTATGACATTCATAACATTTATCCGATGTTGAAAAATATTGTTGTATAGTCTAGAAACACCGATGTTTTTGTGTTACTTTTGGCACATGTGCAGAAAATAGGTTGTAAAGTGTGAATGATGGCTGGTCCTTCTAAAAGCAAACATACATACCTGTCAATGCTATTTGTGATGGCCTTCCTGAAGGGTCTGAAGAGTCTTTGATATCTTTCCATGCCCTAACTGGCTCAGATACCACATCGTTGTTTTTCAAACTTACAAAGAAGACAGCATTTGATATGTTTAAAAATCATCATGCTCTTCTGAAGGATATTGGAGTTGGCGAGTTAACTGAGGAAAAGATTAAAAAGGGTGAGACATTTGTTTGCAAAATGTACAAACAAAATGTTGAAAGCACTGATGAGGCCAGATGTCTGCTATTTTCACGAGCATGGAGTCCTGAGTCACTACCACCAACATCTAACGCATTGCCCTACCACATTAAAGGGTCCATCACCAAACTATGGTCTGGAGGCAGGCAAATATCTGTACCAGTTCTACCCTTGCCTGAAACTTTGGATTGGAGTAAAACAAAATGATGACCGGATTCCCATTCTGATGGCCAAAGAACCGATACCAAAGGCATGCATAGAAATGATTTCATGTAATTGTTCCATGGCATGCAAGAACAACAGATGCAAATGTAGGGAAATCTAAGTTATTTTGTTCTCAGTTGTGATGGTTTGTGTATGAATAAAGACAATTAATCATCATTATTGATTTCTCAGTACTACCACTGTCATTTAAACTGTTCATGTTTAATCATTATTTCACGTCACGACCTTGACAGGCGCTACATGCTTTTTTGATCAACACAATGTCTAGATTAAGTATTACATTAAGTGATATTTGATTTGACCCAAAGGTGTTAATGCTTTGTATTTCAATAAAGTTATACTGCTTGATGAATTGTTACAAATTTCTACACAATTTTTGGGGTGAAATATTGAGTAAAAACTAAATTACGGGGGGGTAATTTTGTTAATTTCACCTTGAAAATGATCTCAAGGTCAAGTATTACAACATTTTTAGAATCCTTACGTATGACTTCCTATCCATTAATAATAGTAATAATGTGTCTCAAATCGATATTAATGGAGTTAAAACAGGTTTTGAGTATATTTTGGCGACTCTAGTTCCACGTTTGAAAGGGGGGGGTTAACAAAACGGTCATAGCTCTATCAATTTTTTATCTCAGAAGACTGTTTAAGGCATCAAATCATTACTTGATAACTACTGTAAATAATGATTATCACAATTTGTAGATTGAATAAAAAATGTGATCAGGAAAAAATGTTATATGAAAATTTTAGCGTCTATCTCAAAGTTGACATGCCAGACCACAAAAGTCCTGTTTTTAGTGTATTATGTCCTATCAAGGCCCAAAATAATCAATTTCCATGTCTAAGGCATGTTACAGTATTGGTAAATCACATAAAAATACATTATTGATGTGTATCTGAATCACAATGAGAATCAATCCTAGATACATGATTTTTTAAAAAAAAAAAACATGGCCGGTACATATCTTTAAACGGCCGTCAATTCACTTTCCACCGGTTACGCGCTCCAGCAGCAATACAGTTCTGTGATCCTGAGATAATGCCCTTTCAGAAAATGTATAGCAACCTTTTTTGGCAGATGACTGCCCAAAACATTGGTGCTATCTCTGGGACTAATACTATTTGTATGTACATAGAACATTTTTTGATATGTAAAGGTGTGTCTTGCTTATGGTAATTGAGTTACCACACAGTGGTGAGTATCATGATTGGTGTGTTTGGGTAGCAATATCTCCACTTTCCCTTCATTAAAGCCCTCGATATTGATTAACTGCTTTATTGATATTGACTTGTACACAAATCAATAAACGTAATGGGGGAAGATGTGGGGACATGGATTAAGTCCACACATTTAGTGGCAAAACCCACAGCGACGTGCAGCAATGCGTCAACTTCATGTAATTGCTCAATGCATTATACATAAGGACCGCTGGGTGCGGCAGATTTTTTCAATCGCCATGGGGGGCAATCGACACGAATAGGCGTGCAGTCTTATGGTGCCGCACGGCATCGGATGAATTGCTTTAGTAACTTTTCTATTGGGTAAAACCCATATTGATGGATTGGTATCAAATATAGCCTTAGGGCAAATCACCTTAGGGCACTAGTAATTAATCCTTTACTAGTAATGTGTTTATTAAGTTAATATATAATGACAAGAAAAAAGTAGTATATGAAAACAGAAAACACCGTCTCAGCAAACGTCTTTCTATGTCACTATACAAAGAAGTAGATGGACTACGTGAACGCTGCCAAAATTAAACGTAACTATAAACGTAGAACTTGATGGTTATCTGAGTTTTAAATTCAAACACACAATATCATTGTAAGATGTTTAGAGTTATTTGAAACACGGCGTTCATTTTTTATATATAATATAACTAGCTGTTTACCTGGCGTTGCTCAGGTTGAAACAGATGAGATCGGAACAGATTAAATGCTCCTCCTTCCCCATCATTTCTCCTGTCCCACATCCCTCGAACCAGTTCTCGTCAGTGTACAGGTCTGTCACAGATTAAATACACCTCCATCACCGTCCTTCCATCGTCATATGTCACAGCCATTTACACACTAAATGTACTAAATATGGCAATGATTGATCCGTCTAATATCTCTCCCCAGCTACTGCTACCCATGGTTAACACGTGCAGAGCAGATTAAATATCCCACTCATCCCTACCCTTCATTCCACTGCCACCCCACCCTCTTTTCTCCCCAGCCCTCTCTACCCCATCCCCCATCTAAACAGGTCCATAATTAATGCACACCCTTCTTGCTGCTGCTCTGGTTGAAACGGATAAGATCTGGAACAGATTAAATGCTCCTCACTTCCCATTCTTTCTTCTGTTCCACATCCCTCACGCCAGCTACCTTCACTATACATGTCGGGAAAGATTAAATACACCCCCATCACCTTCCTCCCACAGTCATATGTGACAGCCATACACACACGACATATATGTGACAATGGTTGATCTAATATCCCTCCCTCCAGCTACTCCTACCCCTGGTAAACACGTGCATACCATTATAAATGTGCATCTCAATCACCCCCCTTTCTGCTGCTGCTCGGGCTGAAATTGATGAGATCTGGAACATATTAAATGCTCCACCACCATCCATGTCCGCCGCCCCCGCCTCGCCATATTGACACACATACCCTTTCTGCCAACACCCCTCTTCAAAATAGGTCCGAGCAAATAAAATGCATCTCCATCACCATCATCACCCCAGCTCCCTCGTTGTACGACTGTACGTGTGACGTGCAACGACGTTTGACATATACAAACATTTAACGTATTGCGTAGCTTTAACAAACATGGCCCTGTAAGCAACCTTTCTATAAAAATTCTTTTTTCTTGTTTTTTATCATCAAAACCAACTTATTTGTTTTGAAATGTGATATTATAACGACCATCAAGTTGTCTTGTGAGGCATTTTTAGTACAAGTTGTCAACCAGGTGTTTTAACCTATTTTGGGTATGCTGAATTCAAATCTGGTGGTTGACAAAAAATATTTTTAACCTTTGACCCTTAAATTTCAAAAACAAAATGGCCGCCAAATTCTTATCAAATAATCTAGTTGTGTGGATAAAAATATACATACCTTCATACCAGAATCAGTCATTAAGTGGTTTTATGGTAATTTGGGTGTGCTGAATCTATTTCTGCCATATCACAATGTGAAATTGTCTTTCTTGACTTTTGATTCCCAAAAATCAGGTTTAAACATAATGTACTCATATATTTTACTTTAATTCATTTGGGTTATGTTTAAGTATGGCAAAAGATTATTTCTATGCATAAACATTAGTCAACCTATTTTGGGTATGCTCAATCCAAATCTGGTGTTTGACAAAAATATTTATAACCTTTGACCCTTAAAATGAAGAAAATGGCCACCGACTTTTGATCAAAGAATCTCGTTGTACATGTATGGCTTAAAAATATGCAAACTTTCATACATTACTTAACAAAAATAATTAAATCTGTATGTATTGCAAACATTTTTTAGAAACATTAATAAAACATTATTTACAAAATATATTTTGTTACCATGGAAACATCTCAAACAACTTTGAATACATGTAAACATATATCTGTTACTTACATGTAGCTTTGCAAATAGGTCGATTTCATAGATATAACATCATTTATCAATATTTATTCAATATTAGTAAAACCACTCATTTATACCTTCTTTTATTTCGAAAAGTCCAAAATACTCCAGAATGCACCAAAATACATATAGTTTTACATTTCAACAATAAATGTCCACCGCAGGGTTAAATAAATATGAGAGGACCTAGCTGCTGCAGCTTAAATCATCAATCTAGCAAACATTTATCAATAGAAATGTAAAAAGCACAAGAAAATGTTTTCTTATTTCATCCAATTTTAAGAAACATGGTTCAAACAATTGCCAATACATTTGCACAAGCTAGTACAAGGCATGTACCATATAATCTACAAATGACGATTTCACACTTTTGTATAGATTCATGTGTGACGGAATCTTTCTCCAAGTCCATTAAGAAGTTCCATGTGTTTAAGGTAAACCTTAACGCTTAAACACGGTCCTCTTTGAATGACCGACTAGATATGAGGTAGTGTCCAAATCAGTGATTGCATGAAATGAAAGAAGAGACATTGCAGAATGAGGAGTTATGTTATATTTCATCACAATATCGTGTATGGGAATGAATTGAGGAGCTTCACTTGTTGCAGCCTTCATAACAATACTCTTATTGATGGAATGGCTATGTGCAATAAGAAGTACTAAAACATCTGGTTCTCTGCACCAAACAAATACAGTATCAGATACTGTGTGGCATGCATGCAAAAGCATTCTAGTGTCTGCTTCTTCGTGATTTGACTTGACAGATTCCACATCAACATCTTTATTACACATCTTCCTTTTCTAGCAAGCCACCAGCAGTTACAGCAATAACAACATCTGGGGCATTTGCTATGAACTCATATGATATGAAATCTTCAAGTTCCATCTTGTTGTTTGAGTCACTTAAGTACACATCCCAGTCATGGGGTAAAGGTACATCACAATGTCCTAGAGCTCTTCTGATCACTGCACCCTTCTTTCGTTTGACTTGTGTAGCTGATTTTATAGCGTTTGCTCTGTATCTATCAAAAACAAGGTCGACTCTCAAAGTCATTAGCATATCCAAATGTAACTTCAAGGAAATCTTCGGCGAAATCACCAAACATTCTCATTGTGGAACTTGGGTTTCCTACAGCTTTTATAAGGAACTGACCATCAATGATAAGTGTTGAGCCCTGTGGTACTGGAATTTCGCCAGGACAATCTATTCCATTCACTAACACATCCTTCAAGATGGCCACCCTTCAATGCTGTATTTGTTTCAACTTACAGGCATTAATTACAGTTGGGTATGTCTATTACGAAACAGCCAAGTACGATATATCCCCTTACTACGATATCATCATTGCTTCTGGACGTCATCCACTATTATTCATATACAAATAAAGTAGGCCTAATACGAAATATCTCTAATACGATAAAATGGTACTTTCGATGCCATAATTGCTTCTAAAGTCACAAATTCGTCTGCCAAATACGATATTTCCTTCATTTTCGTTCAGAATTTACTTAGCCTTAAACACATAGCGCGTTCTGTCACTCGCCAATAAAAACAGATGATTAAGACTGCATTTCTACGCGATGATTAGGGGACAGACTACTATATCTTACGTGGTGTTATGCTTGTTAGAACATAATTAAAGAACAAAGGCCAGTTGAAAACAGAGGGGTGGTTATCGGTAATGACTCTGCAAACATTACAAGCGGGCAGTTATAGGGATAGTTTAAGGTCAAGCAACAGGAAATGCAAACAATCACAGGTTAGGAATTCTTTCAATCTATTGTGTTCTACTCGCCCCGGTTAAGGCTGCTGGTGGGTGGTTATCGACTCTGCAAACATTACAAGCATGATGTAAATGGGTAGTGGGTTGAAGTCCCGTTAATCAACATGACATTAACAATGACTGCGCACACATTACAATCACAAGCTTAGAAACAAAGAAACTAAGAAACAAAGTACATGTAACAAATACAAGGGAGTGGTCCCTTTAGGAGGTTAAATCAAAAGATGGTCCGAGACCTAAATTGATAGTACGCAGCAGTCACCAATTAAACTTACCATAACGGATTATTCTTTGTGAAAATGGATATTTTTGCTGATATTAATATCTATTAGCGAAAAATATTCTTTTTACATCTAATAATCTATTTCCCAAACTTATATTTACAATTTGTGATAGTACACAATGTCTGCTATGTACCGCAATGTCTTTTTGAAGGTGAGATACTGATATATCGCCCACGTGGTCGAGTTCCGACGTTCATTTTCCAAGTATTGATATATGGCTCAAGTAACAGATTAGAACGTCTAGGGGTATGATCAAATTAACACTGCGAATTTAGTGGTTAAATTTTACAATTATTTATTTTTATAACACAACTCAAATACCTGACTCGGTTTAAATAATAAAAAAAAATCTACAATAATGAATTATTGATAATACAAATGTCTAAATAAATTAAATAAAAAAATACTTTACACAAGATTGCTGTGAATGTTCTGACACAATCTGACGCTTGAAATTACTGTCCACTCCCAAAGTTTCCACTCCACAAAATGTCCACTCCAGAAATGCTTGCTTTACAAAGTCCAATCCAAAGTTTCCCAGCGGCTTTCAGCTCGTCTGGCCCAAATGAGATGATATCTCCAAAACAATGCTCTGTGAGCTTTATCAAGTCTTCAAAGTTCCAATAACAAAGTTTTCAAACAAATGCTTCTCAGAGCGACAATTTACAAATTCAAACTTAATGACAAGGATGCATGAAATATCAAACTTGATGGCAAAATGCATGAACAAATCAAACTCTTGAACAAATTCAAACTCAATTTCAAACTTAATGAATTCAAACTTGATGGCAAAGATGCATGAACAAATCAAACTCCTCAAACTAATTACAAAACTGAAACTCCAAAACTCTCTATTATTAAAATTGCGAGCTGCTTTTATATATGCTCTAAGGTCTAGAACAATCCACATTATTCTTAACAAATTATGTAATGCAGCGAGAACATTCCAGAGTGTAAACAAAAATAATAACATAAACCTTTGTTTCTGGAAACCTCCGACGTACCAGATAGTACATGCATACTACTAACATCAATAATACATCAATAATATTGATTTACCAATCAACATCTTTGGTAACATGACATAACCATATCACTATACAATTAACATTTATGTTTCTTTATTTACGACCTAAACACGTCACACACCCCTCCCTGTGAGCAAAAGAAAGTTTTTCCAAAACTTTCTTTTCAGAAAATATCTAATTTTATACAATATTTACAATTAACAATAATGTTTCATAATTATATATGTTACACCCTAACCATTAGATAATAAAAACTACATCATACATAATCAAACTCAAACATTGCACATGAAAATGTCTTTAACATTACATCACAGACATAAAAATCAACTAAATACCACTTTTACTATTTGTCTACACAAATAAATTTCAATTATACAATGTCCAATGTCGAAATTCCAATATCAAAATTCAATATAGCATTAACACTCATCTATGTAACTCCATCTAAGCAATTTGTTAATAATAATTTAAATAAACAAACATTGCGCAATAGCATATTCAATGTTATATTAATCATATTCAAATACATGTTAATGTCCATGAATCTTTGATACAATTCAACAATAAAATCCATAGTAATGTTCCAAGATTTGTAGTTCACAATCCCATATTTGTTATCTTCTGAGGTGCACACTTTTAACTGGTCACTACTTTTAAGAGATACAATGATGTAGTTTGAATTACCAAATTTTATATTGTTAAGACCAAAATCTGAAGGAATAATAAAATCAGTCAAAAGAGCTTTTGGTTTATCAAAAGTTTTAAATGTAATGAATTTGGAAGAAGGATTCTCATCTACCACTTGATCATGAATCTCATTTTCAGAACAAAACAAAAATGATTGAACGCTGTCTTGAAAATCAACTGAGTCATATGTCTGTTGATGATCTGACATGATGATATCAACATTTGCCTCCAACGAACTAGGATGAGAAGACAAGCCCTCATCATAAGAATCCACATGTTCTCCAGGTATAGTGGAAGGACTGGACGTGCCCTCATGAGATGAATCCAAAGATTTCCCAGGTGAACTGGAAGGACTATATTGGCCCTCATCAAACAAAGACTGCCCAATACAGGGGTCAGCCAAATCAACATCCATAAAGGGAGTATTTTGTATGGCATTTTGAGCCAATGTCTGGCCAATAAAGGTCTCAGACAAATCAAAATCCATGATGGGATTATTTCCAACGGCGTTTAGAGCCAAGATCTGGCCTATAAAGGTCTCAGACAAATCAAAATCCACAATGGGATTATTTTTAACAGCATTTTTATCCAATGTCTGGCCTATACAGGTCTCAGACAAATCCAAATCCACAATGGGATTATTTCCAACAGCACTTTGAGCCAATGACCTAGTAACTGCACTAGATGGATAGAGGTCTGGAATTTCCTCTTCCACTAATGAAGGTTCTTCAAATGCGGGAATGGGTTTCAAAGGAGCCTTAGGAGGTGTCTGATTTGGTTTGCCAACCACTTGACAAGTATGGCAAGATCTACAAAATTTAACAACATCCTTCCTTATACCAGGCCAATAAAAATGAGCAGATACTCTCTGATAACTCTTATTTATGCCCAAATGACCTGATAAAACATTCTCATGTGCCAGCTTTAGAATTTCAGATCTATAAGACTTTGGCATAACAATCTGGTGTCTGATAGCCCAATCTTCATCAGAATTTACATCTGGTGGTCTCCACTTTCTCATCAGGGGTCTTTTTTGTTGTTCAGCAATCATTTCTGACCTAGAAAATATTTTATTTTCACAAGGCAACTCATCAAATGACTCAGAATCTTTCTCAGAGGTTTCGACATTAGAATTTTCCTTGTCTTTTTAATTTCAATCTCATGGATCGTGTCACAGCACAAACAGGATAAATTCCATGAACTTCCTTTTTCAATTGGATCAACATGTGATTCCAGAGAAGGATTTTCAGTCACAATAGGATCTGCAAACACTTTCTTGCCTGCAAGGTCATTGCCAAGAATAACCTGTATACCATCACAATCCATTTTTTTCTCTAACACCCATTGTTACATGTCCTGACACAAGATCAGTGGACAAGTACAACTTATGAAGAGGTGCAATACTATAATCATCTTCAAACAGACCCTTAACAAGTGCACCTAAACCAGTGTCTGTTTCATTTGTGAATGGCAAAACATCTGCCAAAATTACAGACTGGAGTGCCCCAGTGTCTCTCAAATATTTAATTGGTTTAGCATCCTTCATATCACTTGAAAGTGAAACAAAACCATCATGAATGAATGGCTCAAAACCCTCCATATTTGGTTTACAGGGGGAATTCAATTTCTTAACAAATCCACAAAGAGTACTAGATCCAACATTTTGTTCACAAATGGGGCTTGGCTCATTCTCCAAAGTACAAAGTGAGTTTGAGTTAGACTCATCCTCCAAATCAAAAAATGAGTCTGAGCCAAAAGCCTCCTCCAATTCACTAACAGAACTAGACTCTTCAGTAGGTTTACAAACAGAGTTAGACTCTTTAACAAGTGTGTCATGCACATCCTTCACAAAATTGGATACAGTTCCAAATTTAGAAACAAAGTTTACAGTAGTTCTACCTGTAATTTTTCTTTGTTCCTTATTCTTCAATACAGGACAGTCAAATTTCATATGACCTGGCCCTTTACAATAATAACAAGTCATACTTTTAGCTGTCTGACCAGGTTCTGACTTTGGCTTGGTGTTACTATCACTTGAGGTCTTATTTTCTGACTGACTCTTGTTTTTTGCTTGACTATCTTGCTTGAAATTTCCAGAAGAATTAGGATTCTTATCTGTAAATGATTTTGAGGTTTGCCAGAAAAAAAAGAAACTTTGTGTGTCAAAAGCATAGTCATCAGCTAGTCTAGCTGCATTATCCAATGTGTCTGCATTCTGTTCATCTATATATGTTTTTACATCAGATTGTATGCATCTTTTAAATTCTTCAATCAAAACTAGCTGGCGCAATTTATCAAAATTTTCCTCAATCTTTTTTAGAATTACACCGGCGATCAAACAACTGTTCGCTTAGTTCTGGCAAACTCAACATAAGTTTGGTCATTTCTTTTTTTCCCAATTTCTGAACTTCTGGCGATATGCCCCAGGCACCACTTCATACCCTTTTAAAATCAAGGTCTTCACTGTAACATAGTTTGAAGCCTGATCAACTGAAAGTTGTGTAAAAATTTCCCTAGCCTTGCCAGATAGAACACTCTGTAAGAGCATAGTCCAATTTTCCTTAGGCCAATTCAGATTTTTTGCTACTTTTTCAAAGTGCAAAAAGTACTGGTCAACCTCCTTGTCTTGAAATGGGGGTACCAGTCTAATATGTTTGGTTACATCAAATTTCTTTTCTAAGGCCTCAAATTTGTCTGAATCTTGTTTTAATCTAAGTTTTTCAAGTTCTAGCTTTTCTTTTTCTAGTGCCTGTTGCATTTCCAATTTTTCCCTATCTGCTTGTCTTTGCATTTCTAATTTTTTTAGCTCAAATTCCCTCTCTTCCCTTTCTTTTTCTATTTTTCTTAGCTCTAATTCCCTTTCTTTTTCTCTTTCTTTTTCCTGAAATTCAAGTTCTAATTTTTTAAGTAGTAACATTTTTTCAGTTTCAGATAAAATTTCTTCTTCCGAGAATATTTCATCTTCTATCAATTTTTCTGCAACTATGTTTTTGATTTCTGATTTTTTTATGGATTTCTTAACATCAGATAATTCAAGATACTCAGCTAATGCAAACAGCTTATCTTTGTTTAAAGATTTGAATTCTGTTGCATCAGGATTTTCTATAAATTGTTTAGGGTCAAATGCTGCCATGTTAATACGACTTCACTACAACCACCAAATTCACACAACCTCAATCAAATAACTCTAAAAATAAATTTTTGCACAGAGTTTAAAAACAATCCCCGGACGAGCCCCCAATTTTTGTTATGGCTCAAGTAACAGATTAGAACGTCTAGGGGTATGATCAAATTAACACTGCGAATTTAGTGGTTAAATTTTACAATTATTTATTTTTATAACACAACTCAAATACCTGACTCGGTTTAAATAATAAAAAAAATCTACAATAATGAATTATTGATAATACAAATGTCTAAATAAATTAAATAAAAAATACTTTACACAAGATTGCTGTGAATGTTCTGACACAATCTGACGCTTGAAATTACTGTCCACTCCCAAACGTTTCCACTCCACAATATGTCCATTCCAGAAATGCTTGCTTTACAAAGTCCAATCCAAAGTTTCCTAAGCGGCTTTCAGCTCGTCTGGCCCAAATGAGATGATATCTCCAAAATAATGCTCTGTGAGCTTTATCAAGTCTTCAAAGTTCCAATAACAAAGTTTTCAAACAAATGCTTCTCAGAGCGACAATTTTACAAATTCAAACTTAATGACAAGGATGCATGAAATATCAAACTTGATGGCAAAGATGCATGAACAAATCAAACTCTTCAAAGTTCCAATAACAAAATCTTCAAACAAAATTCAGAGCGACACAAATTCAAACTGACAAGGATGCATGAAATATCAAACTATGCTGAACAAATCAAACTCCTCAAACTAATTCACAAAACTGCAACTCCAAAACTCTCTATTATTAAAATTGGTGAGCTGCCTTTATATATGCTCTAAGGTCTAGAACAATCCACATTATTCTTAACAAATTATGTAATGCAGCGAGAACATTCCAGAGTGTAAACAAAAATAACAACATAAACCTTTGTGTCTGGAAACCCTCCGACGTACCAGATAGTACATGCATGCTACTAACATCAATAATACATCAATAATATTGATTTACCAATCAACATCTTTGGTAACATGACGTAACCATATGACTATACAATTAACAGTTACATTTCTTTATTTACGACCTAAACACGTCACAATCCTCATCGCTACTATCAGCAAAATCTATCTTCTCTTTCATCTCTACATCATGTTCATTTTAATATTCCAGGAACTGTGGAAAGATAATGTGCCATAAGGATTGAAAAGTCATTTTGTGGGCCCTTATTCTTTCTTATAATCTTTGCCAGCAAGAACATGTTTGGCTATTTTGTCTCCAAGTAAAGAGCTTTCCACCCAAAGTTCATAGAGACCTGCTGAAACCTGCTGAATCAAGGTGCTGTCCAAGCACACCAAGAAGATTCAGAGCATCATGGAGTCTTGGAAGCCTTGGTATCAGAAAATCAGCAGAAAATAATACTTCTGCGACCATTTTAATTGCATCAACCGTGAATACAGCTGTTCATCAGCTGAAATCACTACATATGTCTGACCAAGCGATTCAGCAATATATGCCTACAGCGAAGGATTACTGTATTAAGAGTATCATACTCATGACCAGGATTCAGGATCAATGATAAGAAACCAACAGATGTAGTAACAGTGGAGTTATGTTGCAGATTTTTCCTGGTTCTACTGACTGCATTCTTTCAAAGGATTATCAGTATGGCATCTAACATTAAATTTGAGGTAATAGCGTTTGCTTGTATGACTGTGTACTTAGTGCAATGATATTTAAAACTGCATCAGGGATATCAAGGCTATCTTTAGTTGTATTGTGAATGTTGGGTGTACGCAAAAAATATTTTAGTTTCTATGGTAACATAATTTTACTATACCAAAATGAAAATAATACATTAGATATACCTAAATAAAGTTTGTAACATGAAATTGTACATTTTTGATAAATAACCTAACTCTTATGCTTCTAATAATTCATATACAGAGTTAGTGGAGGTATATGGGGCGGTAATTTTGTTTTTTAATTTTAAGGGTCAATGGTTAAAAACATTCTTTGTCAAACACCAGATTTGGATTCAGCGTACCCAAAATAGATTGACTGATGTTTTGAGTATTAACAATATTTTGCCATACTCAAACATAACCCAAATGAATTATAGTATAACACATGAGTATGTTATGTTTACACCTCATTTTGACTAATTAAAAGTCAAGAAAGACCATGTGACATGGCGGCAATGAATT
>JAGTTF010000367.1:0-15817 GCA_019095985.1 Streblospio benedicti
CCCCAACCCCCCCGGGGCCATCTATATTCCACACCACCTCAGCCGCAGCGTGCCCTCTGCCCCCTCTCGCGGCACGCGACCAAGTGCCAGATCACACAAACCACATCAAAGGCTTGTCAGCCGCCGCCGGGACGCCTCACGGCGCCCGCGACCAGCAGCAGGGTGATGCCATCCCACCTATCATAGTAGACAGCTGCGCCATCCACCTATCATAGAGATCAATCAACTGCGCACGGGGAGACCAGGCCAGCCACCACTGGCGCCATACAGAAGAAGGCGCTCTGCTTCGCCTCGTTACCGCAGACAATCAAGGACGCCTTCTCCACGATATAGACGACGCCAAGGTCACCTACACCGAACCTGCAATGATCTGCCCCGTCGGCACGCGACCTAGACAGGCAAAACCAAGATCAGTTGCCCAAATCAGCGCGCCCACCAGACAACCCGGTTCACCATTAGTGTCGCAATACACACAAGACGCTGCTCAACCTCTCCCACTGCGGGCGGAAGATGTCTGCTGATAAATATCGAGACCCGCACACCACTGAACTGGGCCGCGTGGCTCTCAACAAGCAAGTCATAATTGCCGCTGTTAAACCTTTATTTGCAGACGGCGATCACCCATACATACCACATACTAATAAGACAAATGCTGCCTCCCTAAACAGAACTGCATCAACAAAAAGAGGCCAAGGATTAAACACCATGACCCCAGCACACAATCTACAGTGTGATCTGCATGTTCTGACACGCGAACAAGACCTCAACCAGGCGACCTCATCTGCCCCCGACAATAGACACCACGGCCATCAGAGACAACATGCCAGCTACAAGCCTACTTTCTTGTCCTTTCTGCAAAATGGTCTGCGACCATATGATACAGAACAACTCTTACTACAACTAATTGAAAGTGTCCAATCAATGACTCAAATGATGCTGCAAATGCAAGCTCTGCACCGCATCCTTATACACTCATTAAAGGACAAGGACAATACAAGGGAAGATTATAATAAACTAGGATGCAACCATACATGTAATTGGCCAATTGCAATTGCCACCACTATGTAACAGGTTGAAGGCATACACTATGTGAAACTTTCGACACAGAGTATTCTCACATTTTTCAAAACAAACACTAGCCAACAATTATCATCAATTTTGCATTTGCTGCCTCAAGCCTCATTTCAATCGTAATCAACTTCCCAAATCATCGATTCCATCCCGAAATTGCATAGCATATTAGTTAATCTAATATCACCCATTCCTTGAAACTCAACAATTAATGGTCACACTAATACAGTTTAGGAGAACATATCACACAAACGTTAATTGGCATCAAAAATTTTAGTTACAGGTTGAAATTCTAACATGTATATGGCTTTTCACGATATTCTCACATCTTTCAATGATGGATTACGCTCCTATTTGGCCAACTGACTATCATTCTTCAAAGTCCAACATACTATGCTGTTTTATTGACTGGAAATGGGAAAACACCACAATTATTTTACAAATATTTTCTCCAAATAATTCTTGCCAAAACACAGAAGTACAACCAACAACAGCAGACGACAAACCAGCTACAGAGAAAACTCCAGGAGGAGCATATAATATTTTAGGGTCAGTTGTAATATATAGACATGTATATGTATATTTTGTTGTTGTCTGCCTTTATATGAAACGAATACGCAGTTCTCCACAAGGAAATAATAGAGGCGCAATTAAAGATGGTGTTTATCGCCAGCAGACGAAATTTCACGATCAGCATGAAAAAAAAAATAATAATAATAATTCTCAGCAGTGATAACACCACCACAGGAAAACAACTCTGAAACACTTGGACCTGCCTACAATGACCACCCGTTAGCTACATGTTCAAGCAGTCCCAAAATGACCGCCACCACGTCTGTTCATTATCAACGTCCACCTTCATAGCAGATTAGTTTCACCCAACAGAATACAGCACAACCACCATCTGCGCCCCGCGCTATCTCCTCTACCTGCGCGATCACTCAAGACTTCTAAATTGTACGGAAGATCCGACAACTGTCCGTTTGGTTGACGCAACACACCATAATATTGCAACTTTACTTATTGTAAACTATATTATTATTCATGTTAGTTACCGATAACATATTTACATTGTATAGGTCATGTATCATCATAGAAAAAGTTATTCCTATATAACCAATAATGTTAAACTGCTATCAGGTTATCTCTCCTCATGTACCTCAGATTTATAATGTTAATGTATAGATTATTGTACTTCTATCTATTCACTAGTATAGAAATTTATATATCATACAGTAGCATAGACTAGTAATTAGCAGATATAGCACTATGTATACATTATCTCTGGATTTAACACTGTTTCCGCCATCAATCATGGCACCCAGGTCAGCTGATCCGCTTGCCCCCAACATCGGGTTTCGTATAGTGTGACTTTCATCACATCATATAACAATCATTCAACACACCAGCAGATGATGTTCCAGAAGTCTACATCCCCCAGGACAGCGGACGTTATGACTACAGGACAGTGCTCCAAATCCAACCTATATTCTCTATACATTCATGTTATATTAATGTTTAACCTTCTAGATACATATATATGTTACTTAAGTGACTCGATGTTACAACTTAGATGTAATATTGTACTCATATTACTTTATTGTATACTCATTCATTTATGACTCTGTATTCATAATTATGTACTGCCGACCCCACGATTCTTGAATCTCACTGACCACTGGTTGAAAAAAGGCCACTTCTTGTCCTTTTTTCACCTGATGGGGGGGAAGGTGAGGTACCGCATCGGGTCAGTCTACTCAAGGCTGACCACATGACGCCACCTCCCGGTGAGAGGACGGAGCCGAGGAGTAGACTGGCAAGCCAGCCTACTCGGGTGGGGCCCGGCAGTCTGGTTATAAACTGTAATACTAAATTTGCGCAGGCATTTGCATTAAAAAGTTGCAACCGCATTTGCTAAAAATTTAAGGTCAATAATTAGGTTATCAGTTATTATCGGCGTGGCTGCATTTTGCATCTCTGCTATCCTTTAAATAAAATCCTCTGTTTCATGTTGGTAGACGGATGGGCAAGTATGATTGTAACGAAACTAGTTCTCAGTAAGTCTTCAGTGCGCGAGGTTGCAGGAACCTCGCAGAGTATAAATAAGTTGTATGTAAGTTGCACTGGACTAGGTATATAATCCCCTTTGTTACACACACCTTGTTGTTATGCCTTCTTAAGCCCACTGTAGGATTAAGGACTCAGTACACTACAGTACTAAGACTTGGCCATTAGGGCCTCAGTTTCCTTTTGTAGATGCTAGTCGGATAGCACGTAGGGCTGGTAACCTATTCCTTCGGGATAGGCCTTCTTTACTTATCTGATGGGGCTAGCCGGTGGCGAACCCTCTCCTCCCGTGTCTGGCTTTTGTATAGGGACGCCCTGATCATTTGTGTGTCAGCACGGGGCGAAGTCCCCCTTCCGTGTGGGGGCCCGTCATGAAACCCGGCTTGTTAGGGCACAGGCACTTGTCCAGTAAGCTGAACGGTGGCTTGTGCGTGGGGGGTACCAGTTAACACAACGAGGAGTAGTAATGGAACCAACATTGTCTAGGGAGTCAGCCGTCCGCCGGGCGTCCGAAGCTTTGGGCTTGTGGCACCATGAATCAGCACAGAGCACCGACCCAGTCATCTAGCTGGGTACGCGACCAGGGCTGTGACCAGGGGCCGGTTAAAACAAACCCAGGGCGCATCGAGGTCGACAAAAGTAGGGCGACAAAAATCGAGCATCCCTACAGCGATTACAAGGAAAATGGCATTGGGGAGGGCTCCCCAGAGTACCTCCGGACTGCACATCAGTAGGGGGCTTCGTGAGATGAAGTGGAACCATCTCTGCTGCTTGGAGGAATCGCAGAAGTTCATGGGAGGCGCCGTGAGAACGTGTGCTACTCCTGGGCCAGTCTGCGACTTTCCTCAGGGTACGAAAAGAAGGACTTCCGCTGCGGTGGGTGGGGAGTGCGACCCCCGCCTACGATCTCACACTCGGGACAGCCAAGAGGTGCTTCTTGAATTGATGCAGAATAACAGCACCGCCATTCGCAATAAAATTGCGGAGACAGGGCGTGATGGTGTGAATGAAATGAGAAAAGAATGGAAGGAAATCTTAGACGGGGCGTTAGCCAAGAGGAGCAGGGGGCAGAGCTCTGGAGGCATACGCCACGACAGATCACCGACTGGGAAGTCGAGTTGATCCCCCATTACCTGGTGCAGTCCAAAAACGTGGAACGAAATGACTGACGAGAGCGAGGCGGAGGCAATGCGAGCGGAGAGGGCGAAACTGCGCCACCACATGAGCCGAAGAAGTGGGAGCAGGACGCTGCTGATCCACTCCTCTCCTTCCACCTCGTTGAAAGGCCGGGACCCTAACACTGGCACACCAAGCAAGCGGGGGGAACTGAAACACACCACCTTTTTTAAGTTTTCGGATACGCGACGCCTTCGACAATCTAGACTCTTTTAAGGGTCGAGATTTCACGACGACTCGAAACCAATCGCGAGGAAGAGAAGCACCTGCAGGCAGGAATCGCGGAACTGCAGGGATTGAGGTCTGCCAGCATGGGCATTAGCCCAAGGGATCAACCTGCATCCACCCCCTGTCGGTGCCCTCGCACTGGCGTGGACGCGGTACGAGTCACCAGGGACGACTCTCCACGTCAACGAGTGGGGAATCGCGAGCAATAGCGAACCCTCCTGTGCGACATCTTCATGCAGACCCCTGGGTGGGGGGCTCTGGATGAATACAGAGTGGAAGAGGCCGGTTGGAAGGAAGATTAAGCAGCGCACAAACAACGCACACTTCGACTTTTAAGCGGAATCAACGATTGGGTCGCAGAGTCGACCTCTTTCAGAGGATGACGACTTACCGCCAGGCGTCCCTGACGAGTGTGTCCTTCAAGGATCACATAAAAGAACTTTCACAAGCTCAGTGAGCCCAACTTCAACGAGTCTTGGCCCCGACTAAGTCCAGCAATTAGTGGAGACCCTCCGGTTATACCGAAGTTCCATCCCAAGAGTGGGCGGATGGCTGGTGGACCGGTTATCAGGAAAGGCACAGGGAGCATTGTTGAACCTCCCTATCGACGACAGAAACAACTGGAAGATTCTCTTGGCGACTCTTAATGCTCACTTCCATGTGGAATTTGAGATGAGGGCCGCCGAGGAAGAATTTCGCGACCAGGAAGCAGCGCAACAAAGAGTCGGTCCACGACTTCATCGCCAGCTAATGTCCCTGGTGCAGAAGGCTTACGGGAAGGACAATCACCGCAGAGTCGGACGTATTTAAACGGCTTGAGTTGGGGTTAAACTCAGCTTCGCTCGGCGAACGTGACGACAAGGTCATGATCTACCCTGAATCGGATTTAGCGATCTTGACCCATTTAACTGGTTGGGGTGCGAGTCGGGTGATGACCCGACTAACTACAAGGCAAACATCATACGCGAAGGAAGAAGCGAACACGAAGAAGCCCGGAGACTGTGGTGAAGCAGGTGCAGCGGTACAAAGTGAGCAGGAGAAGCAGAAGTCGGAATAGGGCAAGGGACCGATGACGCTGCAGCAACGCTTGTTCTCGACGCTGAAAGGACCGATGGCGCCAGCAACAACGAGGGAGTCAGTGCGGTTAGCTAACGTAGAATGTTGGCATTGTGGTCAGAAGGGCCATGTCCCCATGAGTTGTTTTTTAAGGCAACCCCAAACAAGAAGCCGGGACACCAATGTCAGCAAGAATTTGGTCCAGAACACGAGTTCTGGGGCCGCCGCGGACGCAGGAGGGGAAATGACTAGGCAGGGGAGCTGAGTCGCAAGCTTCCCCTGCTGCTGATACGAGCGACAACCATCCTCAAAGGTCTACCCGCATGATGATGGGGAGCTACTAGCCGGGTGAATTTTATCGGGCGCCCAGTGCATGGGGTGTACCGCTGGCCGGGTTTGGGAGGTGTAGGGGTAGCCAGTAACGGTGACCTCTTGCAGCCCATGAGAGCATCACAGGACCCGGGGCGGCCTCCGGGTTCGCTCGGCCTAGGCATTCGAGGAGGATGTGTTCGCCACGACGTTCGGTCTAGTGGCTCGCCGCGACCGCCGGATCCTCGGGACCAGGCTTATTTCACACCTGGGAGGGACGGGCAGGATGAAGGGAGCAGCAAGCCGGACGAGAGTCTCGGTGCGACCACATCGGGTGCCGCTTCTGAGTGCAGTCAGAGGGACGACAAGAATGTTACACTAATTTAGTAGCTACTGGACAACGGTTTGGTAGCAGGAAACAGCCAGATGCAAAGACAAAAGCTTTCGGCTTCCCTAGGCCGTGAGGTCGCACTGGAAAGGGGTGAGGGAGATGGGGGTTCAGTCGCTGAACACCCTTCGAGGGACCGTGGACAGAAGCTGTCATCCCATGGCTCGCTTAACATCAATCCAGCATCAACAGTGCACTCTAGCAGTGGACGAGGGCGACTGTCACTTTTTTTCACCAGATGGGCCGCTCAGCGCGAGCTGTGTCAGGGAGAGGCGTATCAGTGTCTGCCAGCAGAAGACATCGCCCATGTGCGCAAAAGCAATGGCCTCGCCAGAGGCTGCTCGTATGTAGGTGTCATGTAGATCTCGGGGTCTGCTCCCCCTCGCGACGTGCCTAGATACGGGGCCACCTTCAGCCTACTTTCGAACGCCGTATTCAAGGTTACAACAGCAGCTGCCGCCACTACAACCAGCGAACCTCATGCTCACAGGGGCTGGGGGAGAGCTGCTCGACGTGAAGGGCAGTGCCAAGTCGACCTGTTATTGGCAGGGGCGAGGTATCCACAAACAGTGTATTTTTCGACGATTAGAAGGTCTCGACCTTCTGCTTGGCATGGACTTCCTCGCTACGCATGAAGTTGAATTGACTGCGGGGCACGGACAGTGTGAATTGGCGCCGAAGGAAGGGCGCTGAAGGTAGAGAGCAACGACCTGGTGCAAATTGACAAGACCGTGCAAATTCGCTCATGTGGCGTGCAGCGTGTCTTGCCATCTGCCAGATCTCTCCAGGGCGGGGCGCAAGGTACTGGTAGAAGGAGTTGCCAATTTGGGCAATCTTTTTTGTCGTGCCGTCACTGGAAATTGTCATGAGGACAGAAGTATTCCGCTGACTTGAAAACCATGGAACGTTGTTCAGAGAACTATAAAAAGATTTGGTCTTGGCCAAAATCACCCACCTGCCAAACCACGAATGCAGAGCGCCTGGACAACGCGAATCAACCTTCGGCGAGGGTGAGAGTCCTTCTGCCTGGCTAATATGGCAGATACCCGCCCAAGTGGCGAGTGTCAATGCTGAAGGAGTGTGACACGGGAGCGAAGTGGACCAGCCGGGCAGTTCATCCTGAGAGCATGCGTCTTGAGTCCTCTGATCAAGAGCGACTGTAAGTTGTACTTTATGGAAGAAGCTCCGGCACGACCGTCAGCTGAGCCTACTACTGATGGAGAGCTCGGGAGTTTCCCCGAGTATCTTCGCTGAATGCTACCGACTTCGAGGGAGAATTAGCGCCAGACGAGATCGCCAAGGTTGAGGCCCCTGGTGATGGAATACAGGGACATATTCATGGGACCGGGGGATCCCTCGGGCTCCAACGGATTTGATCCACCACAAAAATCGACATGGGGAGACGCGATGCCAATCAAGCAAGACTACTTCGCCGCCACAGAAGGAGCGAGTGTATGTCGATGCGGAGCTGGATAAAATGTTGGAGAGCGGAGTTATCCGCCCTTTCCAAGTGGCCGTGGGGGAGCACCGTAGTGCTGGTTTGCAAGAAGTCAGGGGGAGCTGCAATTTTGCATTGATTTCTGCAGGCTGAATGAAGTCACCGGAAGGACGTCTACCCGCTACCACATATCGACGAATGCTTGGACGCCCTTGAGGGTTCTAAGTACTTCTGTATGCTTGATCTCGCGAGCAGTTATTGGCAGGTTGCCATAGACCCGAAGATGCGGAAAAGACAGCTTTTTTGACACATCATTGCCTCTTTCAGTGGACCGTGATGCCCTTCGGGCTCTGTAATGCAACCGGCGAATTTTTGTCGCCTCATGGAGATGGTGCTCGCTGACATCGTGTGGAGCCAATGCCTCGTGTCTTCGAGTGACGATGCGCAAACTTGAAACTGAAGCCCAGTAAATGCATGTTGTTCACAACTAGTGTGGAATACTTGTGGCACGAAGTGGACATCGATGTGATTCGTCCCAGTCGCAGCAAAATTCAGGCTCTACACGACTGGGTGGTGCCAAAGAATCTGAGCAAAACGCGAACGTATCTGGGCTTTACTGGTACTACCATCGTTTCGTTCCGAATTACAGTGAGTGGGCTCACCCACTGACGGAGTTGACCAGGAAAGGGCTGTCGTTTAGATGGACCCCGGAGCAACAGAAAGATTTTGAGAAGATAAAAAGAATTTTTGGAGAAGCTACCGCTTCTCTACTATCCGAAACCAGACACTGCATTCCATTTTAAAGTGGATGCGAGTCTGTTCGCCATTGGCGGGGACACTGGAGCAGGAACAAGACGGGCGGTTTGTTCCGCCGGCTTCGCCTCAAAGATGCTGTGTTAGAGTCGCCAGGCCTACTGTGCCACTAAGTGCAAATTTTATGCAGTCGTATTCTTCATGCGATACTTCCGAGACATGACCAGAGGCACGTTGGTCGTCATATGGACTGACCATGCAGCACTCACATGGATCCAGTAGTATCATCAATCCGACAACATGTATATGCGCGGTGGATTGTTGAGATCGGGCTGGTACAAGCCATGGCAAACACATCACTTCACGGGGAAACTCAACGTAGTTGCCGAAACCTTATCCCGCAAGTGCGAGAACTACCCCGAGCTGAAAGAGGTGTTTTGTAAACGCAAGCTGTGCTACTTAGGGAGTGCCCCGATTGCTTGTTTCACAAGAAAAAGATGGAGAATTGTCGGGACACCGACTCAGAAGACTCGAAGAAAAACCAGGAGGGTATCACCTCCTGCGTCCACACCTCGCTGGTCAACACAGTTGCGCTGTCCGAACCCAAATGGGAATTTGTGGCGAGCGACATTGATTCCGACGACAACTATGAAGAACCCAAATTGGTGGATGGGGTAGACTTTAACGTTTATCTCACCTGCCGATTTTTTTGACTTGCCGAACCGCACCTACCTAGACCTTCGCCTCAGAGGCAGAGGATGCTATCACTTGGCGTGCGAGTATCGCGGGTGCAAAGGTCAGTGCGACTGGCCGAGAACGCCGGGGGCAGCCCCAGCCCCACGACCATTGGTACGCAGGAGGAGTCTGATGAAGAGGAGGCAGAAGAAGAAACAGCGCTGAGCCCGCCTATCGTGGCCCAGTCTGTCAACGATGCTGAAAATCAGTGCCAGCAAGTGCTGAGTCACTTCTCTGCGGATGGGTAGTGCGAGGCACAAGGGAGCGACCAGTGTATCCAACGAATCACCGAATTGAAGGCAAAGTGGGAAAACAATGCGACGCCACTGCTCTTTTGGCACGAGATGCCTGACGTGCAAAATGTACGGATGCTGGTGGAGTGACATCTACAGGGGAAAGGACGGCATTTGGTGCCCTAAAACACTGTCGCCAAGCGAAACCCGAAGAGAAGCTGCGACTACCTCCTGCCAGTCGCCTGGCGGAAAGCGCCTGGCGGTGTGTGTACGAAGCTGCCGCGTTGGCGCTTTGCCTCTGCCAGTGATGCACAAATACGCCGGATTTCCACACAAGTGGGTCGCAATTGATTTGCAAGGCCCGCCCCCGAGACCAGAACGGGGCATCGTTATGTCTGCTGGATTCAAGACTTCTTCTCCATGGAGTTGTATCCCCTACTATGAAAAACGGGCGGAGGCTGTCGCGGATGTGCTTTTAGGGAGTATATCGCGCGACATGGGCGCCGACTTCACAGCGACCAGGGGCGGAGAGTTTGATAATCATCTTTGCGATGAATTATGCAAGCTCCGTCGACAGATCGCGGACTACCCTGTATGCTCCGTGAGCAACGGCATTGTAGAAAGGGAGCAACAAAACCATCAAAGCTATCCTGCGAGCGTTGAACGTTCACGAGAGAAAAATTGGGACGGAGATGCTGCCGTATGTCTTTATGGCATACAATGCAACGCCCCACGTGAGTACGGGTTCACTCCACAGCGATTGTTTTGCAGTCAATGTGCGGATCCATTACTTCCCATGGATTTAATGTATGGGTGTGATGACAGGGCAGTGCCTCAGTGCTACCTTCGTTCTCTACGTCTTTCATCAGAGGAATCTTGCAATGCAGACAGCGGAAGTTGTTCGCTTAAAGGTTACTGGGCGAGCGGTGGAGGTTCAGATGAAACAACAGAAGAAGCGCACAGCGAAGCCATGCCGCTATGCTTTGGGTGATCGCGTGTTGCTATTTCATCCTCCAAACAAGCGAGATGTGCTTCATGCACAGCCATGGATTGGCCCCTTCAAAGTGATTGAAATGGGTAGCGACAGCATTATCAAGATTCAGATGCACATCGACGTCCCGAGTAAAGCGAGGCGAGGCCCTAGACCAATCAAATAAATGTGGGTTAGAACTAGGAATGTTAAACCCTTCATCGCGACAGAGGCACGTGCCCTTGTGGTTATGTCGCCACAGCACTCTTCATATTTCGGAGGAGGTCGCTAGTGTAAACCGGCAATGCTTCTTTGAGTATTGGAGAGTCAACTACTAGACAGATCGCGGGGTGCATCACTCAGTTTTATGGTCGTCCCCGCAGCTTGGTGTTAAAGTTTCAATGGAAATGCGACCCTCCTAATCTTCCCAAAAACGTGGGGCTGAACTTTGGAATTGAAACTTGGGGGGGGGAGAGGGAGCGGGTGTCACGAGACTGGGGAAAACATTTGCAAGTCAGGAAATGGCATAAATTTGTGTTGTGTTGGGTAAATTTGCAACATAAAGCAATGGCTAGTTGAAGTTGCTTGATAAAAGGGCAAAATTGGAAATCGTGGAATGAAAACAAAGGGACAAGTGGCGAGCTCGGTGGCGCGATAGTGGTCGCTGAGAGTATCAACAGAAGAACCAGGTCCAACCTCTCACAGTTGTGGGCCGAAAAACCCAGGGATAAGCACTTTGTTAAGGTGTCTACAGTATCAGTGGCGGTCGCGGCAGCCTAGTTAGAACCCTCTCGTCATTATGGTAACATTGAAGGTGGCGGCAGCTAAGTAAAATAATCCGGCCGGGTGGCTGGGGGAGGCACGAGACGATCGCGGCCTCTCTCAGTCAAAAACAAAGACACGTGTGTTAAAGTACTGGAATGGTCAAAGGTCAAACACAATGCGGGACGGCTGCCAATTGGTTGTCTGCCCGTAGCGGCAAAAGGATACCAGGGCACTATGTAGTATAGCCGGTATTTCAAAATCATCAGTCGATTGACTGGTGACAGTACAGTAAAGACGTGCAGACGCATTTGCTGTATTTGTTGCGCATTTTCAGATTGTTGCGGTTTTCGTCACTTTGATTCAACATTGTTGCATTGCAGGTAGGATCCTGGGGACCTTCATCGGCGCAGAAGACGGCGTAGGAGACTGGGGCAGTCATTATGGCTGACCTAGGCCCTGATGGAGCATCCGGGGGTGGGTCGCGGCCCACTTCCCCAGCACGTGGAGAGGAGTCGGGGGCCGGCGATGTAGTCGACCTACCGATGGAGGGAGTACAGGAGGCTGAAGGGGATGAGGTGCTTATGGCACGTATCACCACCCTGACGCGAGGTTTAGACGACAGCAGGGCAGTTTTGACTGTGCCTGATGACGAGGCTGCTTGCGGCGAGGACGTCGACGCTGATTTGGGGGAGGAAGAGCCTTCTCGTAGCTGGGCGGACGACGTGCAGCAGGCAGAGGAAGAGGGGGGCGACTTAGCGTCCACTTCACCTAAGCCTGACGGGTCGAAAGCCCTGTGGGTAATGGTGGGCAGCGCGAGACGTCGCGACCCCCCCCTCACGCGCAAACTGACCGAGAGAGAAGTGCGGCAGTTCTTTGCCGACCCATACACACGATAGGTGTTGTATGCGAACCGGTACGTAGAGGATCGCCCCGTGGAAGGCGTCTGTTTCCTGGCAGACCACATCACTGGGTTGCCGCAACACTCGTATGAGAAGTCTCGGGAACCAGGCTATGGAGGCGTGGTGGCCTCAGTGGTTGGCACGTGCTCCCCCAACGACTATCGCTCGCGGGATGTGAAGCCCGAGTTGTGATGGCGTGCAGTAGGGAAGTTGGTGAACCAGTCAGGTCACACTGCTTTTCCCCAATTAGTTCCTAAGGTCACGTTTTCCGTGGCCCGACTTCCGGTGGACAAGCTCACGCATGAGGGTGTCAGAATCTTGTTCATAGCTTGGCTAGAAGCCAGAATGCGGTGTCCAGTGGCGGGATGTGAGCCTTATGCAGCTCTGGATGCAGACAACAAGTTTGCTCTGCCTCAACCTCAAGCTATGGTTAATCGGGATCGTCAACATTTGGTTAGGTGACCCGATAACTGCTAAAATGGACAGGACACTTGTGTGTGCATCACGAACACAGTCCAACTGGGAGCATGGGTGGGATGCTTTTCGAGTGCGTCATTGAGCACTGGGCTCCTTTCCACATGAAGGGGGGGATGTTGCTTTTCTGCCCCTTGCTGCAGCGGGATGGCGGTGGAGATGCTGCCGTCAACTTGTCAGAACGCGATGTTCCGTCTCTGACAGCAGCCGTCCCAACACATGGTCGCCGAGCATAGGAACAAGGTTGACCTAAAGAAGGCAGAACTTTTGGAGACGCACGAAAAGCTCGTCAGTGGTCCAAGAATAAAGGATGCCAAGAGTGAGGAGGACTATTCACGAGGATCGCTGGTTGAGGGATATTAGTTCACCCGTTCGTCACTCAGCAACTTGTGCTTTCGAATTCATGGGCATTTACATGTCCCATGTCGGGCTCCCTCAAGTCATCGGCCGAAAGAAGTGGTTTCCCTGATGCAAAACTGGCCGTGTGATTGTGGGATTCCATCTTTGCGATGCTGACATGGACAAGAAGCCACTCTGGGACAAGGCGCACAAGGAATGGCTCAGGTTGTGCAAAAGAAGATTTCGCCCGGTGGACGTCTGTTCTCCAATAAATATGGTGACGGTCCCAAAGGGCCGAGAGCCGGTACAGCGAGATGGCAGCGCCCCAACTGAATGCGCACCAACAAGGCGGCTTCTTTACCAAAGATCCCCGAAAAGAAGGCCAGCGGCAACCCCGCCTCGAGATTGTGTCCGCACCTACCCCGCGCGGCACAGTGTGATGCAGGCCCTCTTCAAGTCGGTGAAGCGGCTTTCCGCCTCCCTCGCCAACCCCTGCGACTAGTCCAGCACAGAAGAAGACCCCTGCGGCCACCGTCACCAGCGTGTCGGAGTATCCGCCCACGGGTACTGCTGGCACCGGCACACCACCACCATCCCGCGCGTGTCCCGATAGGGTCAGCGTGGTGGCACTTTTGAGAGAGAGCGGCGTCGGCGCGGCGCGGGGTCGCTCAGATTCAGCTCGACAGCCCGGGAGGAAAAAAGCCCGTCATCGTGGGTCACCTGCGCCACGATCGCGGTTGGTGCCCGGACGGTGCAACCGCTGACTTCGGGGAAGCTGACTGGTGGACACTACAGGGGCTGATGAACGATCAGCGGGAGGAGATCGCCAATGCCCGTGACATGATCACCGCCCACAAGAAGGCCGCTCCCAAGTTCGATGTGCATTCGGCTGTTTACACATGTGTACGGCAGTTGGTTGCTGGACCTCGAGGACTTCATGGCAGACTCCCTTGGCCCCTCATTTTCCCAGCACTACCTCGGGCGGAGAGATCTCTACTCTGAAGCCAAGAGGGGCCAGAGCGTCCACTTCCTGATTCGTGGTTGACAAGCTCGACACGATGGCAGGCGGAGACGCTCAACTGCGGCATGAGTTGGCGCTTGCACAGCAAGAGACTAAGTTGAACAAAGAGTTCGAGCAACAACAGACAGCCGACATAGATCGCATGCATCGGCAAGGCGTAAAGAATGCAGACAACATTCGCGAGATGTTGTCGACCTTTCGAGTTTTACAACAGCAAAAAATACAAAGGCTATGATATTCTAATTCCACCCTATTGTAGTCAGTCTCAGCCGATGATATCATACCCCAAATTCAATCCTTTGCGTTTCCATTGTTTTTTTGTCAATATAGTGCGAGAATTTGAAAATATGATTTACTTTCAGAACACTTTGAGCAAACGCAAAGTATACTTTGAATGTTTTTAATCGGGACTGGGAGCTCTGCATGAAGAATTGTTCCGACTGGCAACAAAGATGGTTTTTGACAGAGAGCCCAGTGATACTGAGTGTTTTTGAAGCAGGCGAACCATCACAACTGGTGAGTCAGAGCGCCCGCTTTTGGTGTTGAGTTTCACATCAATTGATAGTCATTCCGTTCGTCACTGCACATGGATGTCTTCTTGCAAGAGCTATGGATTAGGTGCACAACTGTTTTCATTGTGTATTTTAATTATTATGGCATGAACTTTTACTAAGCTCACAACATAGATCATATCACGTAAGCAAGTGTGGTTGGCCATGCTGCCATGTTCTTTAGGTCACCTGAGTATTTACCAGGTGACCTATTGTGCAAGGTTGGCGTCCGCCCGCCCGTCCGGCCGTGGTGTCGTGGCCCCCCGGCGTCGTGTAAATTTCATGAGATCCCACCACAAGGGGAGGTAGTAATGGGGTAAAAAAAGTGTAAAATTATTACTGCCATTTGGGGCTCCATATTTTACTAGTGAATCACATTATTTATTACTATTTGAATGCACCATAAAAATCAATATTCTATAACCACAAACTCCAGACACATCGGCTCCAAAAAATGTAACCACTTCTTGGTAATAGATGATACTATTTATAAATCAATAATCAGCCAATATATAGACAGTGATATTATTAGGTCCATTTTAGCTGTGAATCACATTCTTTATTACTATTTGAATGCACCACTTAAAATAAATATTCTATAACCAGAAAAGTCCAGACACGTAGGCTCCAAAACAATGTATCCACTTTTAATAATAGATGATACTGCTATAAATCAATAATCAGCCATTATATAGACAGTGACATTCCAGTGTATTAAACACTGGTTTGCCCTCACCGGGGCGCTTTTCATATATTTCATGACTCCCAGGGGAATTATTGAGGAATCCCTGAAAAAAAACATCACAAACTGCTTATCTCTCGCTAATTTTTGTTGATGCTCCGTGACCTAAGGCCCATGGGCCTCTTCTTGTTTTCTTACTATTGTCTATGGCTTTCAGACCAGATGCAGATTGGACAACAAGTCAACTCTGGTGCCACAAGTTCAGACAGAAGTGGTGACATTGCGTATTTTAATTATTACGGCATGAACTTTTAGTCCACTCACCACATAGGCACTACCTGAGTCCTTGTCACCTTCGCTATCAGTACAGAAACAACCATGTCACCTCTTTTGCCAACTTCCCTCAGGTTAAAAGGACATGCGCCCGACCATATCATGTAAGTAAAGTGTACTTGGCCATGCAGCAGTTTTTTTGTATTACTATTATCTTTGGCTTTCAGAGACCAGATGCAGTTGGACAACACGTCAACTCTGGTGCCACAAGTTCAGACAGATGTGGTGCCGTCTACCGTGGCCGGCGCAGAGAGTTCTGAGGCAGGCCATTCAGCTTTTTAAGCCTGTAGGGGTGGAGGATGAGCGGAATTGGTGAGTGCGCCATGTTT
>JAGTTF010000368.1:0-17655 GCA_019095985.1 Streblospio benedicti
TATTAATGACATTTACAATGAACCAAAGATATAAATAGAAAAAAAAATCAAAAAAAAAAAACAAAAAAATTAAATTAAATAAAAAAAAAGCTATGATAGCATATATATACTTAAATATCATAATAAATGTTATCTAAAAGGGATATATAATTAATATTACAATAAGAAATCTTTCATTAATGTTTCATATTTTTTATGGTAAACAAGGTAGTTATAAAAGTTCTTAGTATTCGGGATGGTGTACATAAATTTACATTTTGCAATAAAATATTTTCCATGTAAAATTAAACAATTGATCATATCTAATCTATTTATATCCTCTTCCATCATTCCTAACAAAATATTTGGCAAACTTAGTACTATTTGTGTATGTATAACATTTTTTATATGATCTTCCAAATATTGCCAAATTAATTTTACATATTTACATTCAAAGAAGAGATGTTCCAAAGTTTCTTTTTCTAATGAACAAAAAGTACAATCATTACTAATATTAGCATATATCTTTGATAACAATACATTAGTCGGAAAATATCTATGTAGAATTTTGTATTGTAATTCTTTGACATTATTATTATTTACACAGCCATGAGGTATTAAATACACAAATTTCCATAAATTATCATTTTCTTCTAATTTCAGGATATCTCGAAATTTATCCTTCGCTACAGAATAAGCAATTTTGGTTTTAATCAAAGCGTTATACAAGTATTTGGATTTTACTTTCAACACTCTATTGATATGATTTAATTCATTTTCTTTTTTATCATGGACCCTTGGATCTATGTTTTTTGATTTAATTATTTCAATTATTCCTCTCCATAACAAATACCACCTGCTGTTTAATCCCCTTTGTTTCCATACGTCAAATGATATGATCTTTCCATTACTATAAAATAAATCTTTTATTTTCCATCTCCTACTTGAGAATTATCTATACTGCTTTTTATTGTAGCCCAACTTTGTAACACTTCTTTATAAAAAGTAGGGATACTAGGGAAATCTTTAATATCGAAATTGCTAAGAAGGAAAATTTCAAGTAATTCTATGCCCCTGCAATTAAAGCCCTTTGATATTTTGGAACAACCTGCATGTCTTGAAGTAATTTTCAGTCAATATCCCCAAGTAATTTCAATTAAGTAAGACACACTTGAGGAAGCCACAGAAACTTACTCAAGTAAGTTCAAATAAAAAATGCCGCCACTTGCTTTTCAAGTGTATAAATACAGGGATCCCACTCTTAATGTAAATAAATAATGGTGATATGTTGTTAACTGTCAAATTTGGACTGATTATAACGAAGTTACAAGTGAACAACCGTATCATAGGTAATAAACATATTAATCAACTTGGCGCCGGCGGTGTTCTCTTTTGATAATATGTCCATATAATGTGCTCAAATAATTTCAATTAAAGAAACGCCCAACGGCAGTTAAAAGTCCCTAAAATTATTGATCTCCTTGAACAGTGAAATAGGCCGGTGGAATTCTCTTTGATTAAAAGCGCCGGCCTGTCTTGAATAAGCGCCGTGTGAATGGCATGTTTTTAAATTAATAAGCGCCGGGGCGTCTATTCGAGAAAATACGGTATACCAGGATGAAGTCTGAACACTGAAAATAGACCAATTGGTTGTCTGACATTGTACTGGCTACTCAGCCCATGCGCCGCTTACGAAAATAGCACAGCTGCACAGCTGGCAAAATTCTAGGACCTTTGAGTGAGACGGGAAGTGAAAGCAGCAGCCGATGGAAGTGCGCACTTAGCCACAAAAGCCCGATGTGAAAAGGGTCTCAGTGGGTGCTGTGATTTCATCTCAAGTGTTTAGAATCTCAGGATAATAGAATTAATCTGGATTTTTATTCAAACTTCAGGTATGTACAAAAATAGTTTAGCTTATTTTGTAATACAGAGAATTATAGCTTATGCGGTGGTTTGAGGGCCCATGAAAAAGTGACATACGTTGTATAAAGAGTCTCATAATTGTTTTCATCAATACTCCAATCAAAATATCTGTTTAGTTCATTGTTTATTGGAATTCCAGCCTAGTACGATACTTTATAATTACTATCTATTCAAGTATTATTGTTCATTAATCCGAATGCAAAGCAGTTGTTGGGAGGCTATTGATAAGCTCTATATTGCTGTAGCCAAAATACCACATAAAATGTTTGTCATATTAAAAAGTTGACTCATAATTTCTTTTTTATACTTTACTGTTCAATATAAAATAAAAATGCAACAACAGTATATGCATATCACAACATACATAATTCCATCTTTCAATTATAAAATAAGAACAAGCTTCCCGGTATTTGGTACTCTAGGCATAATATGAGGACAGCGAAAATCCATATTAAACTTCCATCTTTACAAGAATTTCATCATATGATAAAAGATAAAATTCACTGTACGCATCTCTCTCGTGTTTCAGCTTTTGAGTAGAAGTTGGCTAGTGTGCGGGGGGGAGAACGATCCCCAGAGGCGGCGCTCCTTGTCCGCCGTTCACAAAAAACACACATCAGGTAAATACACTAGAATCTCCAATTAAGACCACCTCTCTATCGAGACCATCTCTATAATAAGCCAACTTTTCACGGTCCCAAAACCTTCATACCATTACCAAAAATAAACCTCTGTATAGAGACCACCCCTCTTATTGAGACCACCTAACACCAGTGCCTGGGAAACGAACGTGCCATGCACATATAATCTTTTAAAAAATGCGCACTTTGGTACACATACAGCGGCAGGCCGGGCGCAACACGTTATTGGGTTATCAGTCTCGCGATCCCCATAATAGATCTAGGCCTCATTACGTTATTTGTCTTTCCCGCTGTGATAGTTTTGCAATCCCCACGAGTTATAGATATTTATTACACTGGCTCACGGAAACATGCTTGTGTATGTTTTACACCAAAAAATAAGTAAGTTATTTCAAGTTTCTGGCAAGCATTCGTAATAGATTGTTAGAATAACGATACTAATAGATTATACATCACTATATTTGAGAATGACTGTAAACAAATGCAATATCCAACATAATCATAGCAAATGTCGCATGTGGCATGATGCGATTGAAGTTTCTTTCATAATAAACCATATGTAATGACATATACGCACAGGAAAGTTACTTTCAGTGAAATTACCTAGTCACGTGAGTGAACAATTACATGGGTGGCTAATTGTCAACCAAAAAATATGTCATATACATTAAACCTGCAGCATGTGATATCATGATATAAGTGCACAGAATAAACACAATAGTGGAGTTTTAATGAGAAGCGGGGGGGCATGTTGGCATCACCATTTTTTTTGCTGAGTTACGGTAGTCGATTTTGGGAGTTACATGCTTTTTGCACTCTGATGAGTGAAAACCTTGAAGGTTTGCGTTAGTAAGAATGGACATCGGGGCAGTTAAAAATGAATTGCATAATAGGGGTATACATCGGGGTTGTGTACGTCCGGGCAGTTAAATTTTGAAAGGCCTAAGTGTAGTTGTTAAATTTTATGTCATTATTTATTTTTTTTTTGTTGTTGTTGTCATTTTAAAACTGTAATTTATTTATTTAAAAATTTATTTAAATTTTGTTGATTTTTTCTTGCAGGGGGAAAACACACTCTGAATGTCTCAAAGCTCTCTCTTTCGTCTGATTCTTTGCAGAAGAGTTCTTCTTGCAGGGAAAAACACACTCTGAATGTCTCAAAGCTCTCTTTTCGTCTGATTCTTTGCAGAACAGTTCTTTCTTATCTATGGTACGTTCAAAAAAATTATTTATTTTTAAAAAATATTCTAATATGTACTACGGAGATCATTGATCCTATGAAATTGTTTGTTTTTTAAAAAATGTATTGTATATGAATGTACATTTTTTAAAAAAATGTATGAATGTACTGTGTATAACTAGCTGTCTTTTTAAAAAAATGAATTTTACATTACATTACAACAAAAGTTTGCTTCAATATAAAAGTTTTAATTGTTGCAGGGCCAAAAAAAAGAAGCTCTCTCTCTGTCAAAATGTGCGAGTTCTACAATCCAGCTGACAGAAGTCTCTCTTGATTCTTACAGAAGAATAAATCAGTCCTTATATAAAAAAACAAAACGTCCCCCCGTATGCATGTTGTAGGTAGCTTCACAGTCCTGTGAAGCATGACAGCAGGGCTGCAGTAGTATTCAGTCTTGTGATTGCATATGTGGGAAAGTCATTAGGTATTCAGTTGTCCCATGAGGAACATCTTTTGGAAATGGAAAAGCATAAATTGTGGAAGAACATAGAATGCTAAAGTAAGTGTTAAAGTTGGAAATGGAAAAGCATAAATTGTGGAAGTTATAGAAGAACATGGAGTGCTAAAGTAAGTGTTAAAGTTGTATTTGGAAAAGCATAAATTGTGGAAGTTATAGAAGAACATGGAATGCTAAAGTAAGTGTTAAAGTTGTATTTGGAAAAGCATGAGTTGTGGAAGTTATAGAAGAATATGGAATGCTAAAGGGAGTATTAAAGTTGTATTTGGAAAACATAGATTGTGGAAGAACATGGAATGCTAGATCATTGATCCTATGAAATTGTTTATTTTAAAAAATGCATTGTTGTATATGAATGTACATTTTTAAAATGTATAAATGTACTGTGTCTTTTTTTAAAATGAATTTTACATTTTATATCAACAAAGTTTACTTCAATATAAAAACAGTGTTAATTGTTGCAGGGAAAAAAAAAGAAGCTCTCTCTGTCAAAATGTGCGAGTTCTACAATCCAGCTGACAGAAGCCTCTCTCTCTTGATTCTTACAGAAGAATAAATCAGTCCTTATATATTAAAACAAAACGTCCCCCCGTGTTGCACACACACACACATTTTTTAGATTGTACATTTTTCAAACAAGAAGCATACTGACTTGAAAGTTCTCCTTCAAACAATAGTGTGAAAACAAGACACTGCAATAAACCTTTTTTAGAATTTTAAAAGTACAAACTAAATTTTACTTCTCAAGACACAAACTTCTACATTACATGCATACAATATCAAAACAGTCACTTGTGTTAAGATTAATAGATTGTTGGTCTATGAAAGACAGAACTGACTGACGGACAGTTTACCAAATTTTAAAAAAAATCACTGTGCAGAGAGGGCCTCCTACTTTTTCAGAAAGTCCTAATAAAAATAATTTGAGGCAGTCTCGCAAAAATCACAATATTCGTGCGAAAGTGCTCTGGGTGCGTTGGGAATGAGCAGACGGCGGATTTTTCGGTCTGGTATAAAGAAAGATCGATTTCTTCCAGTGGCGCATTTTCTCTGTAGTTCATTGGCATTAGTTGACATAACATATTGGTCCATTGGGGACACTGTGGCATAGTTCCTATTCAGGTCTCTGGACTTATGTTCGCCCTACTTCCTTTTGCTAAATGAACGCCAATTCAGACGAAGTGTTAGCCTGAAAAAATCCGCAGTCCACTTTAATATTTGTGATTTGTTGCAAATGACGTGCATTAGATTGTTTTATTTTAGACTTTCTGAAAAAAATTAGTTTATGCTCTCTCTCTACAAAATCATGTGTGTTTGGAATGAAGTCAAACTTCACAATATGCATAGGAAGCTCAAAAGCACAACTTGTTATTCTGATAAATTTGAACTGGGGACTCAGCTTGTAATTGCAAATGACAAGAAGTTACTTGTCGATCTTTTCTTCAAACAATGTTGGATCAAAAATATGTCTAATGAACTCCGTCAGTTCTTGTCTTCAGTGACACTAGATAAACTGTTTAGTTTAACATTCCAAATTATATACATCCAATATTACAACAGTCACTTGTGTTCAGACTTATAGAGTCACAAATGTGTGAGAGAAATACACTAGAGTGCGATATTTTAACATTCCAAATGATTCAAAAAGAATATCAACTACAAGTGTACTTCTAGAATAGATACAGTTCTACGTTTAAAATATATGTAGCATTTTAATTATTGTTTTATTTGTGCTGTTTCACCTTCTAAAAAAACTTTTTAGCTGCATTTTACATGAGTTAAAAAACAAAGTTACTTTGTTTAATTTATTATTTTCATTTTATTCATTTTAGATTGTAGACCATTTTATCAAAAAAAACTTTTAGTGATTTTTATTTCTCAGTCAGTGTCAAAAATCATTTGATTTACACAAGTTTTCTCGAGTCAGTATGAAACAAACATTGGTTTCTCAGGAGGTCTTTGAAAAAAGAATTTTTTTTTTTCCAGTGGTGTAACAAACAAAAACAGTGATTGCATTTTTGATAAAACATGAGAGTGAGTTTTGTGTGAAGAGGGAGACAAATGAACACAACTTCTTTTTCTGTGGCATTGTTTCCTATGAAGGCGCATCTGTCTAATGAACTGTCAAGTCCTCAGTCAAATGTGATTCAAGTTTCACATTTTATAGACATTTCATTTAAAAAAAGTTTTGATGTAAGACCACAGAAATTATTTCAATTTTTTTTGAAATGAAAAAAAACTGATTTTTATCTATCTACTCAGGACAGTCATTTGTAGTTAATTCATTTCAAACAATTTTGTGTTCATCCCAACCAAACATACAATACAGTCCAAGTCACTATGCAGTAAAAAGTTTTTTTTTGCCACTGTCTTTTTGTTCTCTTCTTATAAAATTTTCATTGATCAACTTTTCATACATTACTACACTGGGAGAATCTTTCGAATGTCTAGCAACAGAGAAACATTTTGAAGTTTGTAGCTGATTTTGATATTAGACCTCGTTTGTGTAATTCTCATCTAGTAAAAAAAATTTGTTCTTAACTTTTAACACAGGTAAATTCACACACATGCATTTTAACCTCCTGTTCAAACTACATTGTCTTTCAATCAGGAATTGATTTTCTTACTAAAGTCAGTGTCAGTCAAAAAAAAAAAATTTTTTGTGTTAAATGTGTTTTCTCGAGTCAGTGAGAAACAAACATTGGTTTCTCTCCCTGGTTAAAAAAGAATTGTTCTTTTTTCAAATTTACAAACACTACAGTGATTGCATTTTGATAAAACATGAGAGTGAGTTTTGTGTGTGAACAGGGAGACAAGGAACACATTCTTTTGCGCTCTGTGGCATTAGTTCCTATTCAGGCGTATCTCACTGTTAAGTCCTCAAAAAATGTATATCACGCCAAGTGTTTTGTGTTAAGCTTGAAGAATACCATTGTTCACTTTAAGCAATTAAAATGATAGACACAAAGTGACTTGCAACAGATGAATTCTGAAAACTAATGAATTCTGAACTTTATCGCAAAAGCACTGAAATGAAAAAAACTGATTTTTATCTATCTACTCAGGACAGTCATTTGTAGTTAACAGAACAGGGAAACTTTGTGTTCATCCCTCCATCACAAACTACATTGTCTTTCAATTCTGATAAACTCTGTTGTTGTATTATTAACTTGTATAAACTTGTATAAAACCAAAATCTTAACAAGAACATAAAAGTTGATGAGATGAAATATACATCCGCAATCTCTATATAAAATTGGAGATTGTTCGCTTCTTCAAGTAGTGAATTCTACCAGATACGTGTATTAATTTTTCACTGTGCACTGCAATCACTTTTGCTGATTATAAACATCGCATATTAAAGTAGGTTATCTGTATTACAAATGTACTTTGTTTCACAAACCCTCCATTTTGAATGTTAAGATCATTTTAAAAAAAGTTTTGCCCAACTAATTTCTCTTCTGCTTACAATGCTTACGCTGCTTAAAAAAATTGTACAACTGCTTCAAATTGTGCAATGACAAGAAGTTTTCTCAACAATTGCAGACCCTTTCTTCAAGCAAGGGTGGTGGGTAGTATTATTTTTAAACAGTCAACTTGAGATGTGAAACGAATGTTTGTAAAATTATAAGACACCACTAGATAAACTTTTTAGAATTTTATTTTAACATTCCAAAAATGAATCAAAAAACGTTAAATATGTACACACATTTCTAGATTACCAAATATTCTGAACAGTGATCTCTCGCACAAGTCAAAGTAATTACATTTCATCTGCACACATATATTTTGCAAACAACCACTTGTGATTCTATACTAAACTAAACAAAATACACAACACATTTCTAGATTATGCTAAACAAACACAACAGATTGATTATTCACACAATTAGACAAAAAATTAAAAAAATTCTTTCCATCAAAATATGCTAAAAACAAAATAACTAAAGGCGTCAATTGAGTGTTCAGATTATTTACACAATAAATATGACAAAAAGTCAAGAGTAAAATTTCCATCTGTATATACACATATTTTTGCAAACAACCACTTGTAATTCTAAGCTAAACAAAATAGATATTTTTTTTACAAAGACCTCTACTACACACATTTCTAAAATTACACACAACAGATTAAATGCATCAAACAGATATATGTATATTCAAGAAACAGGTATGTACATGGTGTTCAGATTTTTTTTTAATCATAATCCTCCCTGCTTTTTAAGCAAAAAAGATTTTCATCTGCACATATTAGTTTAGCAATATATATACAAATATTATTAAGTAAGAAGAATAATATTTCATCTGAGTGTTCACTGAGAGAGGATTTCCATTTCCAATTTGATAACACATTTGTACACAGATAAACTGGCTACGGCTTTACCGGCAGGAATAATCACCATCCTGTCAGAGACATTGTAAAGTTCAACTGTAACTGTATCAGTTCTATGCCAAGGAATCGACGAGGAAATGACGTGAACTCCACACTTTTCCGCCAGGTGTTTGGGCGTAGATATCACGCAAGTGTAATCTGACGGGACAGTGGCGGACAGACCCGTATTTACAATGACGCTGCTTAACTTTTCCAACCTCAGTTCTTTGGGAGCTTTTAACAGCACACAGGCGGTTGTGCTTCCCTTTTTATATGTGGGATCGGGAACTTTTCTATTCGATTTAAGTATAAATAAAGTAGGGTCTTCATCATCATCATCATCATCGTCACTTTCTTGGAAAAAGCATACCCGTTTAGCAGGGGGATGAGAACTGCTCTTTTTCTTACTTTTCTGTGCATCTGAATCGTTTGCGGGTTTTTCAGCATTCTTTTTAGCCCTTAAAATGGATTGAGATTCCTTATCGCTGTCCGAATTCACTTGCAAATAATCAGTAGGATTTTCGGGAAATTTCTGACTCATATTGTACTCTTCATCGGTAGAAGATGCCATGTTGGTGTACGTTTAATACTGCTTAACTAACTTTCATCTCAAGAATATTTTTAAAGCGTCAAAACTCATCGGTAGAAGATGTCATGTTGGTGTACTGCTTAACTAACTTTCATCTCAAGAACATTTTTTAAGCGTCAAAACTGCGACAAATTTGTAACACATTTCCCGTAGATCTACACATCTGAGATCGTATGAACGTTTCGTCAAATATTTGAAGGTCTACGTTAAACTCTTTCTCAACTGTAGAATTCACTAAAACGTCGTTTTCTAAAAGATTAGTAGAAGTGGTGAAACGTGTTACAATATTATCCATAGATTTGCCGCTGCATCGCTGATGAATGTAAAATATACAATATTGCCCGCACGTTGAAGAAAGTGGAAACTGATAGAAACCTTTAGAATATTTGTAATTACTACCCAATATTTGATGAAATTCGCGCTGCGGTGGAAATCCGTAACTATCAAAAAATTCTGGAAGCCCGTTGATCGGAAAGAACATGCATACCCAATGCTGTCCAGGCTCATCCGCCCGATCTGTGTTTGCAATGTACGAACATGGTTTTGATTTTCGCGGATGTTTTGGTATATAATTCGCTGCAAACACACCTACGAATGAATTTCTTGTACGTTCGTTATTTTTCACAAGTTGAGTGATCTGTCGAGTGTTCATGATTATTCGTAGGTCACCAATCCATCCTTGTCAACTTGGATAAGAGAATCAAATTCCAGATACGTAAGAATTGTTATGCCTTTCTCAGACGGCTTTGAAAAAGGCGCAATTCTAATCCCACATTCCCGTGTTTCACTAGCTGATAGGCGTTGCAGGAACTCTCGTGATCTGCGGTCAAGTCAAAAGCGTACAGCGTGTATCCATTGGGATAATCTGTGAACGGGCTTAGATCCAAGCTGGTATCTTGAAATAAACGGTTTGTACCGTCTAAAAGACTAGTGTAACCCTGAAGAAAGCATTGGTCTTCAAAATTTACACTTATTTCCCGAACGCGGCAGCGCCACTCCATTCTTTCTCAGAACAACACTTGAGACGTTGAAATGATTAAAATTGAAAGGAGAATGGTGGTACGAGCCGTGAAATGCTAAACTATCTACGAGTCCAATGATAATTCGTCGCGGTAATACTCCATTGACCAGATTTGGCTCTGAGAGATCCCCCCGATTGGCACCCCTTGTAAAGAATTTCATTTGTACTTTTCGAATAGGATATTTAAACGGTGTCTTTAAAAGCATTATTTGGTGAGCTTCTCGTACACTGGTAGCTATTTTCTTCTGACACACGAACAGTTCCGCTTTGTCAATAGAGATGGTGTAACGACCGGCTTCTTCAGTAGCCATCAGGCAAAACTTTGGATCCGCGCGATGTAATCTGATTGTTACTTCACTCACTCCCGTTAATAATCTTCCTTGCGAAGTTAAGTCTGTATGTAACCTTCCAATAGTTTCAAATTTCTTGCTGAACTTCGTTCTTGCAAAGCGAGTTGCTGCGCCCGTATTCGTCGTTGCCCCTGCATCAGTCTTCGTGACCGCGTCCGAATGTTCGTCAAACGGAACTGCATCTTTGTAATACATTGCGCACCTCATCTGTTCGTGTTTCATTGATTTGCTGTGAGATAGCAACGCTTCTAGATATGAGCGATACGCGTACAGAGTATCGTTTGAAGAGCAACTTTTATTGTTGATTAATACGTCGACAGATTTGAAGCAGGCCGCGTGAAAATAATTGACGGGAAAAACCATTGATTTTGTTGGTATATCATTATCATCATTATTTTTCTCCTTCAACGCGGCACCATTTTCGTCCAAGATTCTCACTTGCATGTACAGAAATATGTTCTGAGTGTCCAAATATTCTTCGTCATTTAAATTTATAGAAAAATCTAGAGGCCCCCCTCGATCGAGGCTAGTATGAGGATAGTATTTTTCGTACTTCGTTTCTTCAATATTGGTTTGGGTTCCCGGCAAATGAAATAGTTCTATTTCGCTTTTCATAATTTCCTGAGTGGCTTCGTGAATGAGGGCCATCTTTAGTCAAAAATATCGGCGTCAGAAGTTCCTGCTGTACGTCGCCGTCGTTTTACAGATCTCTTGCAAGTAGAAGGATGATTTGTGACTCCTCGCTTTCTACCCTTACCAGATTGGTTTCCAACCTCTTCAATTAGATTGTGAAGTCCACTTTTTGCGCGTCGTTTCACTGAATCTTTAATATTTTTCTTTTCAATGATTACATCTTTTGCTACCTGCGCACCCGATCTCAAAATATTTTTGCCTGTTTTTATCGCGACTGATTTCAACACGGGTGCCACGTGTCTTGAAAATAAAGGTATCGCTCTTCTAAACAGACCGGCCAGAAAATTACCGAGGCCAGTACCATATTGCTGCGGTTCACCTACAAATGTTCTTAAACCATGACCGTAATGATCCACGTATTTTTTTTTTTATTACAACGAAAAGGGGTGGGCGTCATTGTGAGTCTTAAAGCCAGAAATGTTTCTTTCTAAAATGAAGTTTTACAATCACTTTCCCAGTTTCAAAATGAATAAGTGACCCCAAATCGGTAGCCAATTTCACTTCAATGTTTTGAATCGTGTCTGTAGAAAGATTCAAGTAATGAGGGGAGTCAAATATTTTATGCACATATTCACCAGATTTTCCTTCGAAACTTATCGTACGCAACAATGGTACTAGTTGATTTCCTACAATTTGGTCTTCTACTATATTTGTGTAGATGTAAACGTTAAACAGTGAAGCGCGAATATTGGGATCCCTTTCTGCGGCGTGTCTAGTGACTCTAACCTTGCCCGCCTTATCTATCACAGAGTTTCGAAAGTCAAACTTCAAAACATGTCTATCAAAACCTAACATGTTGGCCACAGTGGGATGGAACTTGATCGATTCTAAATCGTATATCATCATGTGTTCGTCTTCTTCGCGCCCGCGCCCTTGATGGCCAACCTGCCCTTAAAACTTGAAGGGAATTGTTTATTGATTCCTTCAGCAAGTTCTACAACGGAACGATACCACTGTTCGGGTATGTGAAGCGTTTCTTTCACACTGGTTCCATCAGCAGTTGTAAAACGTACGTAAAACGTACCTATTTCAAAATATACGTTATGATAAATGAGAGGAAATGACACTTCTACTAAAGCTACCTCGTATTCGTTATTTGGTAAATGTAACGGTGAAGCCAAGTTTGTTATAAAATGTGACGGAATATTCACGTGATAAGAAGGCGATTTCACATTGGAAGGCAACGTGATAAAAAATTTGTGAGAAGCCATTTCTTTAAAAAAATTTACATTACTTTACATTGAACACGCATCATCTCAAAAGAATACCCATGAAGTTCCGTGTCCTCTTTGAGCTCGTTTTTTCTTCTTAGAAGGAGGACCTTCTTCTTCTTCTTCTTCTTCTGCAACAATTGTATCATCTGAATCGTCGTCACTATTTCTTCTCCTTTGTCCTCTAGTCACCCGTTTTTGTCGAGATGGTAAATCTCTGAATCACATGTTTACAGGAGCAACTCATGCCATCCTAAAGATGTTCAGGAGGAGCCATAAGGTTGTTTGAAATCAGGCATCACTGGAATCACAGATTTAAGTTAAACAGTTAAATGTTTAACTGCATCCAAAGGTCTTCTTCTTCTGGTGAAAACCCAGCCATTCTTAAACATCTTTGTTAGTCATCTGGGGCACAATCATTCAAAACGGATTTTCAAAGTTTCACCTGCAAATGGGGTCTTCTGCCATGAAGGTACAGGTTATCTTCTGTTGGTGGCAACTTTTCAGAGATGGAGGTGGTTTGGTTTTTAGTTTTTTATTATATATATTGTATTTTGCATTTCTACATTTTTATGCTTTTTCTTTTCTAGAAGACAAAAAAACTTTCTGTTACAGTTGATGTCGTGACATCATCATCTGAGGATTTAGGTCACCCAAGTGATCAAATCTCATAGATAGCATTTGAAGTTTAAGGCAGTGATGGCCTTTTTCCATGCTGAAATGGATATAAGTGGTTTCACACTTTGAGCGAGCATGCATGGCAAGGAGTCCTTTATTTGTCACCAAGCTTAGCAACAGTCCTGTTTATTGAAAGCATATTTTGATCTCGATCATTTTTCTCCATCTGCACCTCTGCATTTGACTATAACTTCCATACTCCAGTACACTAAAGTACAAAGACATCAAATAAACAATTTGGATTTTTGCTGCACCATTTTCTGCTGCCGACTAGCATGTAGCTGACCAATATTGATATCATTTTTCATCATGAGTGATTTCTGCATCCTCTCTGCTCATCATTAAATGGATACAGAATTGTGCGAACCAATGAATCCCAAACATCCAGATCGATTGAGGGCTTGGTGTGCCTATTGAAACAGTTAAGGAAAAAAAAAACTCAATAACGTTCAATGACAGGTTACTGGTTTATGGCTGGGTTTGAAAGATGGCACAGTGATGAGGATGAAACAGACAGTCCTCTTGATGAGAAAGATGACCCCAATTATTTTTGGCGATAATAAGCGATGATACAGGCTGCATTACAGACTTCTTATTAATTATTTCCAATGTTTTTCGTTTTTTATGAAAATGAATTATAAACTTTTAAAAGTATTTTTATTTTTTTAGAAATATAAATCTGGTTTTTTTGGCAACATAGGTCTTCTACTTTTTTCCCAAAATTCATTGAGAAACATGTATTAAAGGATTCATATAGCAGTCATTCCAGAACATTTCAGTTTGACACTTTGTTATTGTTTTTCTATATTATTGCATAAATTTGCTCTTTATAAAAGATAAATAAACTGCAACTAATTGCATTGTTTGCTTTAGATATATCTAAAAAACAGATAAAATTGCATATGCAGCATAAACAATTTGTTGGAGCATTTCACGGTCACAGTAATGTGAAGTAAAAGCAAAATTTGTAATTTAATGCATAAATTATGCATAAATTATGCAAATTATGAACAATAAGTAATTGCAAATCTTTTGCAAATCAGTATAAACTTGATTCACTTGCTTACATTTTTAATGACTTTGGAAATAAACCATAACATTACATTTCAGATTTTTGCCAGTTGTCATATTCGGCTTTATATTAAATTTTTCTATTTAACGCATATCATTTACGCATATCATTTAGGCATAAATTATGAAATATAAATAAGTTATGAATGCTCTATAACTTTCTCAACAAGTGTTAGATACTCTGGGAAATCACATTGAATGTATATCAATCATCAAATCCTTCTCCAGAGATATTTCAACTGAATTTTTCTTTTTATTGGTGGATATATTAGGTTATTACTTAATTCTGCAAAAATTATACAAAAATTATGCATAATTGTGCAAATTATGCATGTTTTTGATTGGAAATCATGCTTAAATTCACTTGCCAACCATGTGCCCATACAAACCATAACATCTATTATATTTTTAATGCCTTTTGGCCATATTTTTTTAATTTATTTTACAGCAGGTAAATTATGCAAAATCATCAAAATTATTTATTGATCTGAATTTTCTTAAGTATACTGATCTGACCCGATTATTTTTCAAATAAGATTTTTTCTGGCTTGAAAATTTGAGCGATAAAATCCACGATCTTCTTCGTATCGCGATTTTTTTTTTCATCTGAATTTGTGTTCTTACTACGTTTTTCTTTCTGCGAATGCAATTTCATTTTTATGTCGGAAGGTATATCTGTGTTCAGCAACTTGGCAGCCTCATCTTCTTCTTCTTCTGGTGAAAATTTACATTTACTAAACATGTCCAAAAGGAATAATAATAATGCTCTCTTTGAAACTCATTTTTACGAGTAAGCAAAGAAGGTATTATTGAAGATAGCGCAGATATAGCCACTGGTAAAAGTGCACCAAAGAATCCTCCTTGCTGCCTCTGCAACATTCGCTTCTTAGTATCTTTGTTAGTTTTTCTTTGCGACAATTTACGCAAAACTTTTTTATATTTTTCAAGTTTCTTTTGCTGGGGTTTCTTCAGAGGTAGGTTACCCTTGAGAAGATTGTGGCAGATCTCAGAGATAGCGAGTAATTCCGATGGTGTCGCAATAGATAGCAGTTGATTTCTCCGTTTTTTATTATTCTTCGACTTTGAAAGAAGAGATAAAAAATCTTTATGTTTCACCGCTTTACTATGTTTCGACGCTCTGCTCATTTTTCCAAGACGTATACTCTCTGATAGGGTTTAAAAATGTCAGTTCTGAAACGAGCTTCTGCTGGAGTGTTAATATCCCCGTAAATCATTAAGTACCCATGTTTGGAGGAGCCGGCACTCATCTCATACATATTTATGAAGTTTTTCTGCTGGCCCGGAAGGATCTTTTGAGCAATGCTGTAAATTTGACTTTTGTCCAACGAATTGTAGAAAAGAACGAGGTAATGCGCGCATCGATAAAATGTCAATCGCTCTTTTCCGTGATGAAATATATTTTGAACTATCATAATCCAACTAACGTGCAGGTGCTGGCATTTTTTATAGAACAGCGAAGTAAGAGTAGTGTTACTAGTGGCCTCTTGCATTAAATCGTCAAAAATAAATAAATTTTGCTTGTCTTTCTCAATATAATCGTCTATATTGTCTGGAATTCCTTCCACCACTGTAACATTTTTTATTCGGATGCAACTTTTAATTTGCTCTACAGCAGGATTTTACTGTCCGTGAAAAATACAATATTGTCGAACTTAGTATCGATGTCGATGATGATCGAACTTAGATTGTGATGGTGTTGGTTAGTTTTTTTACCGGATGGAACTGGAGTAGATTTTGTCCACGACTTTTTTTTTCTCCCTTTTCTCCTTTCCCTTCAGATATATGGGATGGCAAGAATTGCATCGAATAGGATCTAATTGGAAATACTTGCTGTCATTGAACGGCTTGTGGCACCTTCGACATTCTCTGAACATGTTCTTCAAAGTTCACAGCGAAGACAGTACGGCTTCTTGAACACAAATCGATACTTGTTACACCAGTTACATTTCTTCTGAACTTCCTCAAAATCTGTACTTGATTCGTTGTCAGACATGATTCTCTTATCTCTCTACACTTAGATTGCTTAGTTTTATCTCAGAAAAAAACAAGGGAAGACAATTTTTTGATCTCAGAAGTTGAACACTAGATTGCTTATTTCATCTCAAACAAGATAAAAAATACTACAAAGAAAGTTTGAAAATTAGCACTTCACACGTCTACTAGTTTCTTGATCTTCTCTACGAGTTGAACAATATCGACATTGATATCAATCTTCTCCACACACTTCTCGTCAAAGTTCTCAAGATATTCACAATAACACTCTTCAATGCACTTCAGATATTCGATATCAAGATTGTTCTCTCCTTCTCGGCATCGAACATTAATGTGATGAAGACAGTTCTCTACTGAAGTCGATAAAAACAAAACTACATCCGCTCCAAAAATATGATGAGGCAAAATTTCTGTCAAATTCTTACGGGCACGATCGACCAAATAATCGTACACAAATTTTTCAAAATATCCATTTCTGTACTGAACCTTCGAGAATATTATGGGTGAAAACAGGGAACGTTCGCACAACAGTAACTTCACTCCTTCTGCACACTCTAATAACTGCTCCCTGTAATAAGCTGCAACACTTTCCTTATATGTAGAGGTAATCAATTTCTTAGAATTATATGTAGAGGACATTTTCTCTATAAGGTGAAAGAAACTTAATCAGCTATAACCAAATTTCTAGACAAAGAAATCCATAATTTTATACTGGACACAAAATCTTCCATGTCCTGAATCCCATGTGTGTCCACTAACAAATATCACATTCAATTGCAACGTGATAGGCTGCTTCTACTGGCCTTTTGCATTTGGCATAGGATCAAAACTATTAAAATCAATTGTTAATTACAATAAAAATTTTCATCAAAATTATTAATTTGTTAACAATATACATAAAAGTAAGATAAAAATAATTAACCAATTTACATGTCAATAATTTATTCAAACTTCTTATACACTAGATGACCATAACTACCAGTGAAAATTACTTGTAATGTTTTATTTGGTTGCACTTGTAAGTTTTTGTATTTATTTCAATTCAGTTGAGTGTTTCGTTTTTAAAATTTAATATATACAACAGAGAAACCCATCTTTGTTGTTTTATAATTTGCATTATTTTGTCCTGATATGAATAATTAAATAAGAAAATGTAAAATTCTAATTAATTTCTTCATGTCGTAGTTTAGTATTTGAATGAATTTTTACTCTTTTGAGAATTTGTATCATTAAAATTATTAATTTCTGTTAACAATATACATAAAAAGTAAGATAAACTAATGAACCAATTTACATGTCAAATAATTTTTTTAACTTTATGTACACTAGATGACATAACTTTAAAAAATTTTCTAATTAAAAAAAATAGTCAAAATTTTTTTCGGGCCCATACTGTACAAAGAGAAAGGAACTGAAA
>JAGTTF010000369.1:0-10000 GCA_019095985.1 Streblospio benedicti
CCGCACTGACCACACCTCAGAGTTCTCATGTGCTGCCGTCACGCCGGGCGAGGGAGAATACAGCTCAGGGGGGCTACTCATTGAGCATCACTGTCTGGTGTGAGTAACATGGTGTGGGGAGAATACAGCTCAGGGGGAGAAGAAATTGAGCAATTTGTTCTGGTGTGAGTTCATGGTTAAATTAGAATCTGGGGACTCATTGAATGTATAGTTTGTAACACAATAATACAGCTGAGTCAGTTGTGTGGGATTTAGATAGATCAATTGTCAAGACGCCAAATAGTAGTTTCATTAAAATGATGACCAACCATCTTTCTTTATGCCCCCAGATCTCCCCACCCATCTGTCAGCCCCCAGCACCGAGGTCATAGAGGGCACCAGCATCACCATCAGCTGCCAGAATGACGGACAGTTTCCCCGCATGAGCTGGGCAGAGGTCAGGGTGGAGGAAGGGGACGGACAGCCACTCACTATCGGTACAGTGACTCAAGGTTTTAGCACTGGTCACCTGGAGCACCAGCTAGCAAAATGTAAATCTATATACTGGTCTAATTAATAACTTGACGTGAACAAAGCTTTTTGTGCAGTTTTCTATTCTAATGTTGAAAAATATATCAATATAAAGTTCATGCTAGGTGTCATTTGAAAGCTTTCTAGTTTGTTTCCGCATGCCTATGATAAAAAAAAGAGCTGTGACGGTATGCAAGAGTCACCATCAGCTGTCCAATGTATTGTGTATCGATTACAAATTTACGATGTTTACATTTTACTGCAGTTAGACTATTTTGGGGAGAGCGTGATCACAATTAACGTAATCGTGAATTGTGAATGGTCAATTTATGACTGGTCATATTTTACGGTCTTACATATTACAATTATATTTGTTTGCATATTACAAAATAAGAAGATGGCAATATTAAAAATATGATTTGACAAAACCAGAATTATATCAGATACCCTTGAATCTCATTAATCTGGATTTTCCTTGCAGACGGCGTGCACATCACAGGCGGGACTGTGACTGACCCGAGCATCAGCATCAACGGCGTGGAGAGAGGCGACCAGGGCATGTACACCTGTGTGCTTGTCAACGGGCGAGGGGGAAGGAGGCTGATGCAGCTGTTGGTGTCTTACGTGAGTGACATACAAGATTTTTATTTAAGAAGACCTCTTCACGTCTGAGTCTTCAATTGCTGTTGTCCCAACCTTTATAATGTCAATTTATATACATATCTGCTTTTGAAATTGTAGATGGTCCCATTTCAAGTCAAGGGCACGTTCTACAGAGATGGCACTGCAATGGGGAAAAACTATCCAATTACTGTGTCAAACGATTGCCAATCCACCAGAGAGGAATTATTCATGGACAAGAACAGGGTCTGAGTTTGGTGGGAACATCACTGGGGCAAATACAGACAGGCTCACCATAAATAATGTAATCTGGGAAGATTTCAACAACTACACGTGTCTTGTGTGTAACGCTATAGGTTGTTCTGAATTGGTAGTGGAATTGGTCCCATATGGTATGTATAATTATGACAACCCTTAAATTATTAAATCAATACCTATCTGTTCTAGTATAAACATAGAATATTGGGGTCTCACATATTTTCCTTTTTATTCTTGACCAATATGGGAACCAAGAATACATAATGTATCTTTAAATTGTATTTGACCTCATACAATAACAACAATAATTTTCAATATATTTTATATTGAAGGATGGGTCGAAAATATATTTCGTAAATACAGAATCAAGTAATCAACTAGTGATATATGTGTTTCTCAACCAACTATTATTAGACTGTAATGTTACTATCATATTTTTGTGTGGTGCTATTGTGGACCATTCCAACCTTTGTCAAAAAATCTCATGCATATTTTATTTCTAGGACCGCCGTCAGCACCTAAAAATCTGCAAGCGGAAGCAGATACATCAAGTCCATTATATTAAACTGGGAGCCACAATTCAATGGTGGACTTAAACAAACATTCAGACTACAAGCTAGACGAAGACGGACTAATTGAGTATGTTGACGTAGACCAGGGTAGGTGTTCCGTAACTATTTTCATGTAACCACTCCTTCTTTTGTATATACCATGTTACTGACAATGATTAGACTCATAGTAATTAAGTTTCAACAGGCGGGCAAAAATGAAGTGCATATTAATAATGGATTGGTGATGATCGAATTTCATGGCAGGAATTCCTGATGCAAATCTAGGTGTTGAGTTCCGTGTCATCACTATCAATGGAGAACCTCTGGAGTCAGAGACACGGAATACGAGTTCCGTGTGAGAGCAGAAAAATGGACACGAGGACGAGAATGAACGGAACAGCCCATGGGCTGATACACAGAGCAAGACTTTGGGTAACTTAAAGGCTTATACAAGTCATGCATATGGCACAATATCATCAGTATTCACATTGCATATCATTGTATAAAACATATTTATTATGCATCTAAGTAAATTTTATGTCTGCTAATAGTAAAGTAACATGAATTTTAAAAAAAACATACAGTATGTCCGGCTATGTGGATGTGATGTTATAATTATCATAAACTTCTCCATTATATGTTCCATGCTTGTGTGACTATTTCAATTTTATCTGATTGGTTATCTATACAGTATACTTATTAAAACTTATATTTTATTTGTTAGTTGGTCCAGCTGCACGACTTGTTGAGGTACCAGAATACGACTACAACTTATATATAATCAAATTCAGTTGGGGATGTAGAACAAGGGGCGCCTACCTCATTGCAATTAGTCCAAAGGTATCCCCCATTATGTATGTTTAAGTTAATGGTTCTTTTCAAATACTATAGCTATTCAATGATAGACCATATTATAGTGAGATATACGTTTACAGATATTCAGAAGAACACATAGCTCGACATTGAATGAGTGGGTTATTATGGTGACGGACCTCAACCCAAATGCTCTACGTTATGGCCCCGGAGGTGTGCAAAGTGGTTCACAACTTCTAAAAAACAAGAACTACGAATTCGGTTTGAGATCAATAGAGCTGGATCAAGTCACAGATCCTTCAGATAGAGATCTCATCGTCAAAACAAATCCTTCGGGTAAGTTTACTTTGATCGAAATGTATTCCGTGTGTTTAAAGCTTAAACTAAAATTTGTTACCACGCAGTGCCCTTTAGAATGTAACATTATGCTTTCATAATATAGTATAAAACCACTTATCTATATCGTTATATGCATATATTTTGCCTGGAAATGATGGCAGACCCTAGACAAGCAACTCTTTAATAATTAGTCCATCAACCTGACTACTTTTTTTTCAAGCTTTCTTTGTAACATATAATATTGACAACATTGTAGACGGATCATCATCCATGGATGGTGTCATAGCTGGTGTGGCTGTCGGTTGTGGAATTCTTGGTGTCATCTTTGGCATTGTAGTAACCCTGTTTTCACCGTTGAATCAGATTCGATCAGGTACTAATTTAAAACTAATTTACCTACTATTTTTATTTATATTATGAGAGTGTAATATGTTAGTCCTGCTGTTACATATGAAACTTATACATTACAGGCAATGCAAATGCTAACACTAAAGATGGACAGGGCTCTGGCAACTCACAGGCAGCTTCTGGTAAATAGTGTATTTCTGGTGGTGTAAAGAAGCTATTACTCAGCAGGACATATAATCATGCATTTTTATGAGAGTCAGATTCAATGGTTTATGATACAACTTTTTTGTACTTGAAAATGATTAATCAATTTCTCTTCAAACAGACTACTATAACCTCGGGCAGCGCACCTCCTCCCCTGTAGAAGTCTCCCATGCGACTGGAGTCTATGATGATATTCCGCTGATGTCCCTTATGAAACCCCGATAACTAGGAGTGATAATGGCATCGGGTAGGTTGCAGAACTCAGGTATGAACCATTACTATTTATGATGTTCTCTGTTGTATTCAATTCCTTTAAATAGTTTTATTTCATATTTATCTTTAATTTCAGAGGTGATAATCCATATGAGCATTTCATCAAATTTTGGGATAAAAGAATCAAACATTGGGGAAAAGAATATGTATGATGTCGTCATGAAGGAGTGACTATTTGTTACAAAAATACCTGGTTAATACATAAATGACATCGACTTTATAGATATCCAATGCAGGAAGACTTATATATGAAAATATTTATTGCATTTACTTTGCATTTAATCTGTATCTTATTTAGTTCATGCATTTGAAATGACTATTTGTATTAGTAGCCTACCCCGTGTGTTGTGCAGAGTATTTTCAATTATTCTTGTTATTGATCGTAAATATAATCATTAGTTCTCTATAACATTATAAATTTATAAAATTAATCTGCATACATCCTACATAGAAATTAATAGTTCTTGCTTATTCTAAATTATAATAGTTTTATGTTAACCTCTCACCACGAGTGTCCATCTCCTAGTTTTCACTGCATGTATGACATAAGAAATACATGCGGTGACAATGATTCTGACCTGTTAATACAGATAAGACAGACACTGCCCATTGCCATGACTGTAACATGTTTAATAGAAGATCATGACTGAAATGGCTTGAACATTCTGGACTGTATGTCTCTCATGCATAATATATGGAAATTAACAGCACCGTTTTGATGTGACTATGCTTTATTATATTCCCCTTTGTAATAATGAGAAAATGTGAAACCTGTGTTAATGAAAAAATGTAACCTTAGAAAACAAACTATATAAAGAAATAACACTACATAATATTTGTAATGAGTAATGGCAGAGGATGTAAATAGAATTTGTATGATCAATTGTGAAATTTTATATGGAAAGTGTTTTATATTGAACACTCATTTGCACAAGGTTTTTTTTACATTATATCTACAGTCTACAACTATCCTTTTGTGCTAGTTTTATAAGCTCACATTGGTAGCCTTTTCGACCTTCCCGGTCCTTCTTCAGTCTGCCAACTGCCTAATCGTCACGTGATCGTGGTGTGCCGTTGAAGGATGTAGTAGTTCCTATGGGTGAAACATCAAAGACCCTTAAGACCAGATTCGACCAGCATAGACGCCCCAGCAGCACCTCCTCACACGTCTCCTTACAGCTACACCAACCAGACAGAGAGAGCCATCACATATCCCTGGATAACATCAAAATAATAGATCGTGACCAGAACACTTTTGAAAGAAAGATCAAGGGAGGCCATTCACATCAGGCGCCTCAAGCCCCGACCTCAATAAGCATTGGGGCCGCCGACCTGCCAGCCATCTACACCAACATCCTTGTCGACGACGCCAAACCACGATCACGTGACGATTAGGGCAGTTGTCAGACTGAAGAAGGACCGGGGAAGGTGAAGGCTATCAATGTGAGCTTATAAAAACTAGCACAAAAGGATAGTTGTAGACTGTAGATATAATGGAAAGTGTTTTTATTGCAAAAAAAAAATTCATGTACACAAAGCTCAACGCTATAAGTTTTACAATTAACATGCTCAACAACAAAAAATGAAATAGTACTTGTTTTTATTGTAACCAATAGATATATGTTTTCCATAATTTTCTAAACATTACTTAATAGATTATATATAGTATATGTTCGTTTTTCATATATCATTTTCATTACTTTTTTGTTTCTTTTTATTCATTGTGATTATCATTAAAACGTTACATAATAATGTAGTCTACATTAGACTACATTATTATGTCAGTTGACAAGGAAGTTGTGACTTCGGAAATTAAATAAAAAATAAAGACTTTTTACCCAGATAATGTGTTAATTGAGAAAGAATAGAAAATATATAAAGTGCCAATACACTGCGTGTATAGTGAGAGTACAACAACACAATGAGGCCATATTCCACATGAGACAGTTAGGCTCAAAAGAAATGATCATTTCTGGACAGCCTGTGTCTCTATGGCTGCCATGATCAGTAACCGATTGGGGGGGCTGACTGGGCTATAGCCAGGGGCCCCCACCCATTTGGGGCCCCAGAAAGATTTACGCCAAGCAATTTTTGACGCCGAAAGCCCCAAATAATAAGGCGACCCTCAAAATTTGGGGCCCCCTACTTATGTTTAAACTAGTACACATTCTAACGCCCTAAATAATATGAGGCCCATAGTACATTTCTTTTTGGGCCCCAGATAATGCAACACAGATTGCATTTTTTACATCTTTGGACATAAAAGCACCAAATCAAGAGGCCCTAACATATATTTTCCAATGAAATGAGGGATCTGGGGCCCCAACTTACATTTAAACTGGCACACATCCAAACAACAAAAACTTATGGGCCCCTCTAACATTTCTTATGGGCCCCAGATATTGCAACGCGGGATTACATTTTAAATGTTTGACGTAAAAAGCACAAAATCAAGAGGCCCCTAACATATTTGCCAAAGAAATGATCTGGGGCCCCAACTTACATTTCTCCGTGCTAAATTATACGATTGACTGCACGCGAAAAAAAACACAGCGCTAGTCTAACCTCTCACAATATCAATACAGCCGCTGGACGTAAAGTAAGGCCATGAAGGCGTGTTAATGCTGTGCGGAGTACAACAGATTAGACTAACTCCACCGCGGCGCTCAAAAACTGCGGGAATTGACGTCTCAGCGCTCAAAAATGACTTGAATGTTGAATGTTATATGGCAATGAGAACGTTATGATATGATTTATTTTAAAATAAAAACGAATCATACACTCATTTGGTGTGGATTTTAGTCATTTTAGTCATGATAGAATGGTTTTGAGCTTTTTCGATTGTCGGGTCTATCGTAGAATTTTTGCACTGTGATGTGTGATTGACACTCACTGCGTTCGTGTCAATCACACATCACCGTGCAAAAATCTCTACGATAGACCCTCCAATCTCGTGCTCAAATCCTACATTTTATCAAACCAGAAAATTTGCCAGGCAAAAACCCACGCTGATTGGTCAATCTCCGTATATGTTTTTATATTGATGGACTTCATCCCTGAAAAAAAAATGAATGTAGTATAAGAAAAACAATATGTTTTTTAAATTTTCCAGTAATGAAAGGCCATCTATTCGTGAATATTGCATTAATAATTACAACATTTTAGATTTAATTTACTGTGTACCATGGTTTATAAAATTGACGTTTCATTTGTCTTAAAATAGTCTTGAATGTTGTCTTTATTTAGGGTCAAGTAACTAGATATGATTTTTGTTCTATATGACCTTTGTAATTTAGTGTGTACCATGGTGGATTTGAAGTACTGGTTTTTTGTCTTGTACAAGAAAGTACTCTCTTTGTTTAAGGTCAAACAAATAATGTTATTCTTTGTTATATGTGATTTACTCTTTGCGTTCATTATAAATCCCAGTTACATTGCAAAATTCTGGTGCAGCCAAGTGAAAATTTACAATTCTATCATTCCGTGCAAAAATCACCGCCAATAACCAACGCTGATTGGTCAATCTCCGTGCTAAATTATGCGATGGACTGCACGCTGCGAAAAAAAACACGGCGCTAGTCTAATCTCCTCACAATATCAATACAGCCGCTGGCGTAGTAAAGGCCATGAAGGCGTGTTAATGCTGTGCGGAGTACAACAGATTAGACTAACTCCTCCATGCGCTCAAAAAACTGCTGGAATTGACGTCTCCCGGCTCAAAACAACTTGAATGTTGAATGTTATATGGCAATGAGAACGTTATGATATGATTTATTTTAAAATAAAAACGAATCATACACTCATTTGGTGTGGATTTTAGTCATTTTAGTCATGATATGATAGAATGAGTTTTTGAGCACTATATATATTTATCGGGTCTTGATATCACCGTAGAATTTTGCACGGTGATGTGTACCATTGGATGAAGGACATAGAAATCAATTTCATTTAAGCAAATACAATAATTAGGTACTAAAGAGGATATTAGAACTTTGTCTTTCCACAAAGGGAGTGCCACAGAATTTGTAATTGCTTTTATGTAAAATATATGTGTATTATGTGAGAACCATTTGCAATTATCAAAATGAATATTTATCTGTATTTTATATGCTGAGAATTGAGATTATGGTGTGTTATGTGATGTGTTATGTGAGAGTTTTAGTAGAAACAGTAATCTTATGTTCTACATGTATGCCATGTGCTTACAGTGAATAATATAAGTATATTGAAGGTGTAGTGATGTTATTCTCAGGATATTATGTATCCTAATAGGAATCCTAGTAGGAATTATTTATTTTCATTGTAGATCACCAATTCAGTAATGTAAATAAAGGATAGTAGAGCTTACAATTAAAATGCTTTTCCTCTTTATTCTCTTGAATTGAAAAGTAATAAAAAATAGACATATTTAATGGTGTCACGACGCGATACATATAATAATGTCGCGACACCACGACAAAATGTCGCAATGCAAAAAGGGCCCCATTTCGAATCTCAGCCAGGGGCCCCACTAAAACCTTTAATCGGGCCCTGGATTAGTGATTACCCAAACTGTATAAATTTCAGATATTGTAAATGTTTACAAAACAATGGAGAAATAGCAATTACATATGACTAATTTTACAGATTTGTTATTGTGGCTATATGTTTTAAGTGACTAATAAAAAACACATATTTTAAGAATTTCAAATGCTTTTTATAGCTATACAACCAACTATACAACCAACTATTAACTATGGAATAAACCTGGAGAAACAAATGAATTAATTCACATTTTAGATTTTCAATATTACCATTAAACCAAAGGTTATTTGAGTAAAAGTATTGATGGATTATCGTTTTAAAACTTTTACTTAAAAAAAACAAAAACTAAAAAAAAACAACAACATGGAAATCTTTCTAGTTCTAGAATTTAGTGAAATACAAACAAAATTCTTGTAGAAATGCATATTTTAAGTCGAATTTTCAAAACATTTCTATGTGTGCATTAAAAAGACCTCTAACCATTATCCCCACCACTCAAAAAAGAAAGACAAAAATTGCGTGCGACATGTAGCAGCTGCCATAACCATTTGCAACTTATATTGTTAAACTTTTACCCTTTTAAGAATTGAAGATCAAATCCCAGATTGCATTAATCATTAATATATTTTTGTTGAACAAATTCATTAGCTGTGTTAATTCATATATTACAGTACTTTCTTCATACCAACAGCTGTCATAATTTACAAAATGTATACAGTAACTCAATATTTAGACAACAATGTCTGTATGTCTTTCTCAAGAGTGTAGAGTCATAATGCAAACACTACGGCGCTAGGATTCCCGTGTGTCAGTACCGCCCCCCACCCCCACCCCGAATTAGCATGTAGTAAACTGGAACCTGAAGAAGCTGACACATTACGGCATGGGGTTGTTGGTGTCATCAGAAATACTAAATTACCTAAGCACAACCTGTCTAAATAAAAAAGAGAGGTCCTTAAAGCATTAAGAAGCAATGAAAATATTACAATTCTACCAGCTGATAAGGTGAAGGCCGTAGTTATAATGGACAAACATGATTATGTGAAAAATGTGAAGATTTGTTAAATGATAAGAAAACGTACAGAGGGAGAGAGAGAGATGATAACCCTACTAAACTCTTAAAAGGTAGACAACAAAAGAAAACTTAGGGCCATTAAGAACGCTGGACATATGGATGATGAGATATATGAGAAAGTCTACCACACATCTGATGCCACACCAGATTCTATACCACCAAAACCCATAAAGATCCTGTGAAAATGAGGCCCTATTGTTGCAGGTATCAGCTCGATTACTTACCTACCTAGACATTTGGCAGATTTAATGAAACCCCTTAGTAAGAAAAAAAGTGAACACTTTTTATTAAGAACTCAGAAGAATTGATTAGAAGAGGATGAAGTGATAACATCATTTGACGTCACAGCATTGTTCACAAGTTTCCCTTTGAGATGAAGTGATACCCATGGTGATTGAAAGAGCTAGAAATGACACCGCCCTGGAGTGACAGAACCTTGATGACACCAGAGGGTTGGAGAATCGTTGGTTTTTTCTAAATTGCA
>JAGTTF010000370.1:0-15048 GCA_019095985.1 Streblospio benedicti
TATGGCGTTCGGTTTGGTGTTTCAAGTGTTTCAATTGTTTGAGTTCTAATCTGGTTATGTTCTTTATGTACAGGCACAGATTTTGGCCTGTACCATTCAGGTTGCATTCCATGGCAATATTTTTCGTCACTATATATTTCTTGTGCCATCTCTTGTAGAGGAGGCATATCTAACATGAAATGCAAGTCAATGTTGCCGTCGGGCGTGCAATATCGCGTGAGGTTCATGCGTAAAGAGCAGACCAACGGCTGCCTTGTGCGTGACATGAGGGGTGTGGCTTGTGACGGTAAACACGTTGAGAAAAATGATGAAGATGATTAGAGGAGATGGCGATAATGGCTGTAGTCGGCGGGTTTGAGCCGACATAGCGTGACGATTTCGGCGTGAGTGAGGTGGTAGAAGTCCCATGAGTCTTGAGGCTGTGGTGGTGGATGTTTGGGAGGTGGGCAGGTGTGGCTGTGCGTGTCGTGTCCAATGAGGCGTTGGGTGGTGGACGTGATTATTTCTTGTGTTTTTGTTGGCTTTTGGTGTGGAATCGGCGCGCTCACCCAGTTTTGCAGGGCTAGAAATGTGCACTCTTCGTCGCAAAAGGGATCAATATTGAAGCTGTCAAACTCGTGTTTATGTTTGAAAAAAATATAAGAGTTTTGCAAACTGCACAGCTTGCTATATATTTGGACGACAAACTGTTTTCTGTGTTGTTCCTGTATTTTCCTGAGCTGCCGGGTGTTGGCTTAGCCATGGGTTGACCGTGTGTGGGATGGTGTAGAGAGATCAGTGGTTGATGCAGCAGCGTTATGTAGCTGTGGTGAGTTGAGCCGAGTAGGCGTGAGGTGTTGGTCAGCAGGTGGTGGTGATTGTCTGTAGCTGGCAGAAGATGAGAGTGATTGAGATTTGGTGAGCGGCTGTATATGTAGCGCGCCGCAGCGTGCGGAACCACGCTCAGTGCGGAACCGGAAGTGGCGGTTAGACTACTTGTGGCGGTGCCGCTGAGCGCTGGCGGCCGCTGAGCGCTGCGTGTTAGTGGGTAATTAGCGTGGAAGTGATGTCTGCGGGGCGGCTGGGCGCTGGCGAGTGGGGGGTAGACACGGAAGTACCACTTTGGCTAGAATGCGTGCTACATTCGTGTGGCCGTCATGATGTATTGGTTTTAGAGTGCGGCGTGGGAATGCGTTTGTAGTGACTTGGCTGTTCGCTTGACGCTTGGCAGGATTTGCAGTCCTGTTGGTGGTGGATGTGACGAAGGGACACCCTGAGTTCCGTTCGTTGCAGTCAGCACTCGGTGAGGAAGGCAATTCACGTTGCGCCACGCCCCTTTGTTGGCAAACCTAGGCCACGGCATGCCTGCCTGGCCATGATGGGTTCCCAATTTTGGTTTAGCGTCACGGCAAGTTTGCGGGCGCAGGACTATTTGTGAGTGGGAAAGTTAAGTGATGCGATAGCGCCAGCCTAGTTGTAATTGTTGGTTTGTGAGTATGATATGATGGGGCGGTTGGCATGTGTGATAATTAGTAACATGCGACCGTAAATTAATTGCCGTGAAAATGTGAGGGTCGAATTATGTGTGAGATACTAACGGGGTTTTTGAGAGGTTTATTATGAGCGATGTCGTGTAGGTAAACTTGATGTGGAGTCCGCTTTATGACTCTGTATGGTCCACGATTGATGGCTTGTAATTTTTTATTGCTATGCGGGTCGTCAAGGGCATGCCTTCGCCAAAAGCATATGTCCCCTTCTTTTAGTGGTGACGTAGTGACTGGTGGCGTGTGGTCATGGTTGGTGGCGATTGGTAAAGATGCATGGGGTGACATGTCGGTGATTTGGCGCAGGTTTTTTCCGTATATGATTTCGTGTGGTGAGAAGCCTGTGGCTCGTGATTTTGTGTTATTCATGTTGAAAATCACGATGGGCAGCATGTCGTCCCAATTACGTGGATTGTCATGACAAACGCATCGGAGAATGTTCGTAATCACTTTATTTTGTCTTTCTGAGCGTCCGTTGGACCGGGGCAGGAACGGGCTGCTGTATTTGAGTTTCATGCCCATTATAAGTGCCGCTTCTGTCCATACATCCGAGATAAAGTTACTGCCGCGGTCGGAGATCATTATTTGAGGTACCCCGTGGATGGCGAGCACGTATTTCACAAAACCTTTTGCAAATTCGGCTGCTGAAGTGGTTTTAGTAGGCCAAGCACAGACGAGTCTGGACGAATGACACACGATCATAGCTATATGACAGTGTTTGTTGGGTGTCATGGCGAATTTCCCTATATGGTCCGCTCCTACCTTGAAGAAGGGAGCTAAGGGCGATAATACGGGCGTACCCGGGACGTGTTGTAGAGGCAAGGAGTTCTTGGCTTTGTTGCAGACCAGGCAGTTGGCTACATAGGTCTTCACCATATTACCCATAAAACGCCAAACATATGTACGTTGGATGAGATCTAAGGTTTTGTCTACGCCGAAATGGGTGCCAATGTGTGAATCGTGTACTGTTTTGACGACTGTTTGCTGCATTTCCGCTGGCACAACTATACGGAGTTGTGGCGATGTGTGCGGGTTTCTGCTGTCTGGTGATATATTGTATAGTAGTTCGGGAGTACCGAGTAGGCAATGTGCGTTTGCTTTGTTGTAAACACGTCTTCGTCGCTGTGCGGTAGGTGGTATTCGGCGATGTTTGAGGTATGTGATGAGATCGTTACAATACTCATCACGTTGTTGCGCTAATTGAAAATCCTGTGGGATTAGGCCAGCGGGAAACGGGGTGTTACGCCGTGTGGGTGGTGCACTGGCCGCCTCGTCTTGGAATGTCACACGCTTAGATAGTGGAGGGGATTTCGTGTGGCTTGGGGGCGCGTTTGGCGCATGAATTTGCGGCAGCGACGATTGGGTGGTTTGCAGGTTATCGGCGGTGTCGGTGTTGTGTTCCTGTGTTGTGGCTTCCGCCTTGGACGCTGAGCGTGTGACGGCAGCAATGTCTGTAGGGTGCAGTGGGAACGTGTCTAGTTTGTCGTCTGCTGGAGTGTGATTGATGGTGTACGTTCTGCGAGATAACCCGTCTGCTAGTACATTGTTGGCACCTTTGATGTGATGTATTCGTAGTCGAATCCGCTGATATAAAGAACCCAGCGAGCTAATTTTGGTGTGAGCTTTTTCTCGTTGGCTAGGATCTTGGTAAGCGAATTATTGTCAACGTAGAGCGTGAACTGATTGTAGCTGAGATAGTAGTCGAATTGTGCTAACGAGTAGCAGACTGCTAGCAGTTCCAGTTCCAGAATAGCTCGCTTACGTTCTGGCTCTGTGAGTGATCGTCCACAGTAGGCTACTGGTACCAAATTGCCTTGTTTGTCGTGTTGCATAAGTGCGCCGCTAATGGCCGAGCAACTTGCGTCGGTGAAGAGAGAAAAAATCTTTTATTGTGATCAGCATAGTGGAGCAAAGGCCTGGACGCAAGTGCGTGTTTGAGTGATTTGAAGCTTGTGGAGCAAGTTGGCGTCCATTCCCATTTGGCGCCTTTTTTGAGTAGGCTGAGGAGGGGTGTGATTTTGTCTCCCTTTTTTGGAATGTAGTTGGAAAAATAACCGCAAATGCCAAGGAAACTTTTTAATTCCCTGGGCTTAGAGGGGGTAGGGAATGACGTAATGGCATCTGTATGCGCCTGCGAGGGTTGTATTCCCTCGGGAGTGATGGTGTGACCGAGGAAATCGCATGAGGTCGCTGCGAACGTGCATTTTGATGTGGCCAGTTTGAGACCTGATTCTTCGATGGATGTGAGGACGTTGTGGAGGTCTTCAAGATGTTGTTGCTTGTTGGGCGAAAATATGAGTACGTCATCCAAGTAAGCAGTAGCACATTTACCGATGTGTTCACGAAGGACCGTGGCCATGACCTTGGAAAAATGAGAAGGAGCGGAACAGAGACCTTGTGGACAGCGTTTGAACATGAAGGCCTTGTTGTCAAAGTGAAAACCGCATAGGGGTTGGCTGTCTTTATGGAGGGGGACCTGAAAATACCCCTGCTTGAGGTCGAGGGTGGTGAAGACGGCCCCCTTTCGTTCTGCGATGGTGTCCACGATTGTTTGCACTGATGGGATCACCCATCGCCCGAAAACGCAGTTTTTGTTAAGGCCGCGTAAATCTACTATGGGTCTGAGTTCGTACGTGTCACTGGCTGATTGGAGGTGTTTACGACTCTTTTTCACCCCCTTCTTGACAGGGACGAGGGGGCTTACCCATTTCACGTGTGATGACACCTCGATTATACCTTGATCGAGCATTTCTTTGATCTTTTCTGCCATTCGTTTGCGCACTTCCGGGTGATAACGATATTGAGAGAAGTGCTTGGGTTCTGCATCGGGTTTCAGTGTGATTTTGAGAGGTGAATGTTTGCATTCGCCTAATTTACCATTTTTGGTCATGAAGGCAGCGGTGTGCTCGTTTAAGATTTCCAGTACCTGTTGTTGGTAGGGTTGGTCATTGGAGAGGTTGTCGAGGTTAAACGCCGGCGTTTCGTCTTGATCTTCATGTTTTGCTGTGGAGGAAGGTGGTTCGTTGGTGATGTCCTCCTCCTCCATGGGCGTGAAAGTGGCAATGTTGGTACCTTTGGGAATATTTATGGGTTGCTTAGTATTGTTACAGACCATCAATGGGACGTGGGAAGCTTGTGTTGTAGATGCAGTGGCGATGACGTGAATGCCGTCTTGTATTGAGGAGTTTTGGATGGTACCGTGAAGGCCTGATTGCAGGATCATATTGGATGAGAGGCGGCCTGCGATAATTGACGTAGATTGTGGCGATAATTCAAGATGTTCGTCTGTGTGTACGTCGCATACTGGAGTCGGCATATGTACGGTGTTTTCGGCTAGGTTCATAAGAATCTTGTTGGATTTGATGAACGGGACGCCAAGAATAAAGTTAAAATTAGCAGTTTTGAATACATAAAATAATGCTGTAACTGGCACATCCGCCAAATAGAACGATAATCGTGTTTTGCCGATTGTCTTGAGTGTTGACGCTGACGCCGTGGTAAAAACCCGTGTAGATGGGATGAGTTGAGTGGCCTTTGGATAGAGTTTGTTTAGAGACGCCAGGCTGATACAATTGATGGAGCTACCCGTATCCAGGAGAGCTGTCGATTGTTTCAAGGAAGGCGTTTTGATACGTACCAGGTTGCTATTATATATTGTTGTGGAAACTATTGTTTGAGAACTGTCTGTTGCATAAGACATAGGCAGTATGGATCCTGGTACGTATTCTAGTTTTTTGTCGCTTGTTCGCCGTCGTGAATGGCGTTGACGTGCGGTGTGGGAGATCTATCATATCTGTTTTTGTTGAATGAAGGCGACCTTGGATATCTGTTTCCGCGTTGGTCGCTATTACTTCGTTGCCGAGGACGTGAATTGAACCTGTCCCGGCTTGGTCCGCGACGGTTATCGTATGACGAGCTCCGTTGCCTACGTTCCCGCGACTGTTGAGATTGGGGACGTCTGTCACGTGACTGACTGCGGTAGTTACGTTGGTTATGATTGTCATAACGAGAGCGATTGTTAGAATCGCGGTAACCCCGACTGTTAGATCGGTATCTGTTGGTGTCCCGCCTGTCTTGGGGGGGCGGTTGGTTGATCGCTAGCACGGTGGTTTTATGAGTAATTGCCAGACTGTGCTCTACTGTTTCAGCGCAGATCTGGGCTTGACGCAGGGTTGTGGGCAGCATGAGCAGGACACGTTGGGAAACGTCAGCTCGGAGGTTTTGGACGTAGATGTCCAGCTGCCTATCAGCGTCAGTGATGTTGCATTCCTGTAGTCGGCGGGAAATTTCGAGGTTAAAATCGCGTACGGACTCCGTAGGGCCTTGTGGGCGTTGGAGGCGGGCTGCTCGGGTGGTAGGGGGCTGATGTGCGATGGAGAAGGCCTTGGCGAGGTTTGACATTGCCGTTTCATATGTGACCTTGTCGGCTTGAGGCATGCTATTATAATGCACCTTGGCATAGTCTTGTAGGACCGTGGGCAGCAGCGCCAGCCGTTGTGGATCGTCTGATGGCCATTGGAGATACGTAAACGTGTCCTCCAGGCTAGATCGCCATGTTTCAAAACTGGCATCTTGAGCTCCATTAAATGTAGGAGCGCTAACCTTTGGCGCATCTCGTCGTGTAGGTTTTGGCCTATCCGTCATCTTTTCGATGAGGTCAGCAAGTTTACCACAGAGTGCATATGCTGGATCGGCAGCAGTGCGCATCGGGGGGTAATCAGCGGTGGATGCCGCTGGGAGGTGCTGATTGATGCCAGATGTTGTCTGGCGGGCGTAGCGGGGATCCGCAGCGTGTGATGTGGCTTGGTGGGTCGCGGCTGGCGGCTCGTGGAAGTGTGGCGCACCGCTGGGCGAGGTGTCTGGCGTGTGGTGGCGCATGAGGTGTTGGCATGGAATTTTTCCATGTCATGTACTGATTGTTTGACATACTGTTTTAGCTGGTCCGTTTGATGATCATGCATGGTATTGAGGTCGTGAATGATGGCTGCGTTTTCCTGTTGCAGCATCTCAATTTGTTTAGCGTTTTCTTTGTGATCTGTTTTGATGTAGAGGATTTGCTGATCGGCCCTTTTGTCAGCTGCTGCCTGCATGTGTTTGAAGTGAGCCCAGCTGTGATCCATAGCATCAGTGCGTGTGGTGATTCGGTCTAGATGAGTGAGAAAATCGGCGGTCAGCTGTGACGTGGTCTGAACCATGACCTTTTTGAAGTCGGCATGGAGAGAGCTGAGCAGCTGTTTTTGCGTGTCGGTGAAGGTGTCCAGCATATGGTGGACCATATCAGACACGTCTGTAGATGTGATGGTTGGGGCCGGCGTTTAGGAGAAAGAGAGCGTGAGCGGTCAGGCGTTGATCGCTGCGGGGGGGTTGTTCGGACAGTCTGTCCACGAGGGCTCCGTAATGTTGTTGCAAGCCCTCTATGGCGGTCACCATAATATTTGTGCGCTCAGTGGGAGATAAGCGTGGCAGCTGATGGCGGTCATAGAATTCGTAGCGCGGGAGGCGGTCAGATGGAAGCGATGGCAGGCGGTCTGGAGAATGCCATGAATTTCCGTGATGTGAGTCAAATATGTCAGGAGTGGTGATGGTAGAGCCGAGGCGCCTGTTGAGATCGTAATCACCGGCAGGAATGTACCGCCGCTGATTGCTTCCTTGTGATGGCGGCGTGCGCTGGCCAGGTGGTAGGTCAGTGGATGAGTCGGCGTCAGCGGCGTCGGCTGCGTGACTGACATTAATGGGACTATTAGTTGCGGTTGGCGGCAGCTGTTTGGTGATAGTGTCGGTCGGGAAATCGGTCCAGCAGGCTTTGATGGAGGCGGCTGTGACGGAGGCCGCCTGGATCGGGTGGCCGTGGCTGGCGTGGATCCAGCCGTGTCGGGGGGCCGCCGGTTGGGGGCAGGTCTGGTTGGGGGCCTCGGGGCTGCAATTCAGCAAGGTTGGTCACGGGGTCAGCGGCAGTTTCTGAAGGGGCTGCGGCCTGTGGCGTCGCAGGGTTGGGCGTAGGCGTCGCCGGGCCTATCTTGCTGGTGGCGTCTGGGAGGCCGATGATGCACGTGGAACCGGCGCCGTATGGAGGTTTCTGTTGTAGCCGCCTGCATCTGGCCGGGTCGTGGTTGTCGTGTGTCGATGCATATCGATATCGTTATCGCTGATCTGGCGTGAAGCACAGTGGCATCTCAGGGTTGCCACATGCATCCGGATGGTATTTCTGAAAATTCTCGGGCTCGGAGTCCATGGCTGATGGTTGATGGCGGCGTTGCTGGGTGATTAGATTAGATTAGAGGTCAATTAGGGTGGTGGAGCGATTCAAATGGTCTGGGTGTTGGTAATTACTAGCAGATGTCTGCTGGCAGGCGATATTGGCAGTTGGGAGAGTGAGGGACGTATTTTTAGATGTTTACTGGCAGGAGGGATTGTTGTTGGGAAAGTGAGGGGACGTATTTTAAAGAGGGCCCCTCGTGGTGTGGAGAAATCAATCAGGGGCGTTGCAAACTTTGCAAGACCCCGGGAAGCTGACGTGCGGTAGGTATTTGCTTACGTCGTCGCGTTCTGCGCAAGCGTCGAACACACGGGATCGTGTAGGAACGTGAGAACTTGTTGTGCCGTCGAGAAGACAAGCAGTTCCTTGCAGATTTCGCACTCGACTGCGTGGCGGTTGTTATCTGTGGTCGCGGTGCAGCCATATGTTGGCCGTAGTCGCGCTGGAGAAGTCGGCACACCGCGGATGGTAGTTCGGCTGGCTGGCTATCTCAGGCGAGCACGGGCGGTGGTGGCTGATGAGGCGTGGATGCGGTCCGCTGGGAGCAGTCCTGATGTTTGGCAACACGGGTTGATGAGCAGGGCGGCGCAGGCGTAGGTCCCGTGGGAGGCGTGGGCCGCGGGTCCTGTGGGAGCAGTGGCGGCGTCAACGGGGAGTTGATGTCCAGCAGCGCCCCACGGTAGCTGAGAGGTGGCGGCGTCCGGTCCAGTGGCGGGCGGCGGCAGAAGCAGGCGGCGGCAATCTGCAGTGAGGCAGACTGGAAGCGGTGAAAGGATGTTTCAATGCGTGACTATCTCCGCCAATGTTGTAGTAGAATAAGTCAGCTGAGCAGTTTGGTATTTATTCATCAACTCAGCTGACAGCGCAGCATCCCAGCTTATATAGCATTGGCTAGACTGGTGCGGTAGCACTATGCTAGGCGGCGGTGTGCGAGCCTCCAGCCGTGGCGCTGGAGGCTTGTATTTATCTTCACACTTATTTGGTTTGATTTAAAGGTCTCAAATCATCTTGATTTATTTATATTCTTTTAGCATTTTACCTTTGTTTTCTTTCAGATTCTTATGATAAAGCTGATTCTGTAATATCAGATTACAGCACTGATTCGCACGGACAGTGTGCTGACGGACGAAATCCAGCAAATGGAGGATCCAACCGTGAAAATGTCCAGAAAGAGAGCAAAAACAACAAAGAATTGGGCATGGGACAAACTTTCATCTACTGATTCATCAGATGGTTAGTAATTATATATTTTCCAGATAACCATTCCCATAAATTAATGAAACAACTACAAAAATTAACCAAAAATTCATTAAATAGTGGTCTTTAATTTTTACAAACCAAAAAATTTCTACATGTATGTATAAGTGTGCTAATGTGCTGGCAGCAAGTTCATGAAGTGAGCTTTTCTACCATGGCTAAGAAATAGTATTGAATATCAGAATTAAAATTATAGGAATGGTAAGTTGCCAGCCCTATACCTACTATAGTGAACCCAGAAATTGTGACTACTGTAAGGTTTTATGGTTGATTTGCATTCTATATGGTCTAGCGATGAAATTTAGCTGCGTTGCCCAAATTTGCAACTTGGGCATTTTTTCTAATTTGCATAATTTATGCGTAAATGGCAAAAATTTGATATAAAGCCCAATTTGGCCACTGACATGCATCTATAATAGGATGTTATGGTTTAATTGCACCCTATATGGTAGGCAAGTGAATTCAAGCCTGACTGCAGAGATTGCCAATCACATGTTATTCATAATTTGCACAATTATGCATAATTTTTGCATAATTTATGCGTAAATGGCAAAGATTTGATATAAAGCCCAATATGGCCACTGACATGCATCTATAATAGGATGTTATGGTTTAATTGCACCCTATATGGTAGGCAAGTGAATTCAAGCCTGATTGCAGAGATTGCCAATCACATGTTATGCATAATTTGCACAATTATGCATGATTTTTGCATAATTTATGCGTAAATAAGCAAAATAACCAAATGTATCCGCCAATATGGCCATTGAAATGTCGCTGGAGAAGGTTTTGATGATTGATATGCATTCAATGTGATTTCCCAGAGTATCTAACACTTGTTGAGAACGTTATAGAGCTTTTATGTTTTCTATATTTCATAATTTATGCCTAAATTATATGCGTAAATGATACACATAAAATAGCAAAATTTAATGTAAAAGCCCAATATGACAACTGGCAAGCATCTGAAATATAATGTTTATGGTTTATTTCCACTCATTAATGTAAGCAAGTGAAGTTTACACTGATTTGCAAAGATTTACAATTACTTATTGTTCATAATTTGCATAATTTATGCATAATTTATGCATAATTTACGGCGTAAAATTACAAATTTTGATTTATTTCACATTACTGTGACAGTGAAATGCTCCAACAAATTGTTTATGCTGCATATGCACTTTATCTTGTTTATAGATATATCTAAAGCAAACATGCAATAAGTTGCTGTCTTATTTATCTTTTATATTTGCATAATTTATGCAGGATATAGACAAAACCACCATCTAGTGTTAAACTGAGGGGTTCTAGGAATGACTGTTAGGATGAATAAGACTTTAATACATGTTGTCTCTCACATGAATTGTTCAAAAACGAGACTGGATTCTGTGTGCTAATAAAACAAATTTATATTTCTAACCACACATAATAATACTTTTATTATAGTTTATAACTTCATTTTCATAAAAGAAAATGGAACAAATAATTAATAAGAAGTCTGTAAAGCAGCCTGTATCATTGCTTATTATCTTCAACCGAGTTGGGATCATCATCTTTCTCATCACTAGAACTGTCTGTTTCATCCTTCGTGCTCTCTGTATGAGGATTTTCACACTTGTCACCGGCTCCACATTCATAGTAGTCAAGTGCATGAGAGCTTTGCCTTTTTACATCTGCATCCAGCTTGATCACAACTCACGACATTCAGGAGTTCAGGAGGAGCCATAGGTTGTGATGAAATGGCAGGCATCACTGTGCAATCTTTCACAACCCAGCCATATCTTGTAATGTCTCTGGTGTCATCTGGAGCACAATCCTTGGGCTCTTGGGCTCTTCTGCCATGAACGTACAGGTTATCTTCTGTTGGTGGCAACTTTTTTAGTGGAGGTGGTTTGGTTTTAGTTTTTCTATTATAGATATTGTATTTTGCATCAGACATGGTTGTGCTTTTCCTTTGCCTATAGAGAGCAAAGAAGAACTTTGTAGTTGCTGTCTTGACATCATCATCTGAGGAGGATAGGTCACCCAAGTGATCAAGCTCATCCACGTTGCATTAGTTCAAGGCAGTGATGGCCCTTTCCCTTCCCAGATGGATATGAGTGGTATCGCACACTGAGAGAGCATGCATGGCAAGGAGTCCTTTACACTTGTCACCAAGCTTAGCAACAGTCCTGTTTATTGAAAGCATACTGCCATCTCGATCCCACTTCTCCATCTGCACCTCTGCAGTGACTCTACATTTCCATACTCAGTACACTAAAAGTACAAAGACATCAGTTTCATCACTGACAATTTGGATTGTTGCTGCACCATTTTCTGCTGCCTTTAGCATGTAGCTGACCAATGTGATATCAGGCTCATCATGAATGACCTCTGCATCCTCTCTGCCCAGGCTCATCATATGGATACAGAATTGTGCAAACCAATGGATCCCAAACATCCAAGTCGATGGAGGGCTTGGTGTGCCTGTGAAACAGTTCCAAAAGAAAAAACTCAATAACGTTCAAAGACAGGTTACTGGTTTATGGCTGGGTTGTGAAAGATGGCACAGTGATGAGGATGAAACAGACAGTCCTAGTGATGAGAAAGATGACCCTAATTAGGTTGAAGATAATAAGCGATGATACAGGCTGCATCACAGACTTCTTATTAATTATTTGTTCCATTTTCTTTTTATGAAAATGAAGTTATAAACTATAATAAGTATTATTATGTGGTTAGAAATATAAATCTGTTTTATTGGCACATAGAATCCTTCTTTTTTTTGTACAATTCATGTGAGACAATATGTATTAGTCTTATTCATCCTAACAGTCATTCCTAGAATTCTCAGTTTGACACAAGATGGTTGTTTTGTCTATATTCTGCATAAATTATGCAAATATAAAAGATAAATAAGACTGCAACTTATTGCATGTTTTCTTTAGATATATCTATAAAACAGATAAAGTGCATATGCAGCATAAACATGGTGTTGGAGCATTTCACTGTCACAGTAATGTGAAATAAAGCAAAATTTGTAATTTAGTGCATAAATTATGCATAAATTATGCAAATTATGAAAATAAGTAATTACCAAATCTTTGCAAATCAGTGTAAACTTCACTTGCTTACCTTAATGAGTGGAAATAAACCATAACATTATATTTCAGATGCTTGCCAGTTGTCATATTCGGCTTTATATTAAATTTTGCTATTTTACGCATATCATTTACTCATATCATTTAGGCATAAATTATGAAATATAGAAAACATGAAAGCCCTATAACTTTCTCAACAAGTGTTAGATACTCTGGGAAATCACGTTGAATGTATTTCAATCATCAAATCCTTCTCCAGCAACATTTCAATGGCCATATTGGTGGATACATTAGTTTATTTTGCTTATTTATGCATAAATTATGCAAGAATTATGCATAATTGTGCAAATTATGCATAACATGTGATGGGAAATTAGGCTTAAATTCACTTGACTACAATATAGGGTGCAATTAAACCATAACATCCTATTATAGATACATGCCAGTGGCCATATTGGTTTTATATCAAATTTTGCCATTTTACTTATAAATTATGCAAAATTAGCAAAATTGCCCAAGGTGCAAATTTGGGCAACGCGGCTAAATTTCATCGCTAGACCATGTAGAATGTAAATCAACCATAAAACCTTACAGTAGTCACAATTTCTGGGTACCCTAACTTGGCAACTAGACTAATGCTGTTCTGTTCTAGTGTCATATGCCTAATGTTGTCTTGTACAACATATCTGACTTGTCTCTGCAGGAAAGGCAAAAATGCTATTTTCATGTAAGTTTTCACCATGAATTAAAGTGTTCAAAAGGAATAAAAATTATAATGTAAGTCTGGAAAAATAGCATACCATTCCTATAATTTTCATTCTGATATTCAGTACCATTTCTTAGCTATAATATATAAAGGTCACTTCATGAACTTGCCGTCTTTATAGGTTTTAATACAATATATAATGTGCGGCAAGTGCGTATGTTATGGAAAAACCAGAACGTCTTGCTTTTTATTTACTGGGAGCTTTATTGTGCACAAAAAGTCTGTAAACATTCGTGAACCTAAGGAACACAAATACAAACAAATGAATATACAATGAATAACAAGCAAGACCTAACGATGTCTGGACCTGCGCTGCATGTAACAGGAATTCCTATGAATATGCACATCTACATATGAAGTTCTTGTTACAAACCAAGTTTCATTGCTCTATATTGAATAGTTTAAGAGGAGTAATAGAAACAATCTATTAGTATAGGAGGCAACAAATTCCTCAGTTCAAAGTCTGACTAAAGAGGCATAACTGCTATAAAAATTGTAGAATATAGTATCCCTGCTAATAAGAAGCACAAAATTTCTAAGATCAAAGAGACATAACTACCACAGATAGATAAATGCATATGTTAGCTACTCACTGCTATCATATTGAAATTAGAATCTATACATAATGTTCTCGTGTTCAACAGGACAGTCATTCAGGAAGCACATTTAGTGTTTGAAATATAAAGAAGACCACCTCTCTTTAGTTGATAGCAGCATCATAGGCAGGAGGACGTTATGACCAATTTGTTTAATTATTTCTCAATGTTATTATGGGGAAGGTAACCCCCAAACCCAGCGCGTTTTTTATTTCATAAGGCTGAGGGGCTACCCACCGGATGCTCCCGGGCACCCTCACCTAAACCCAACTCCGGGGGCAAGCCCCCAAACACCCACCGGGAGTTACATGTTTATGTTGGTTCGCCCACGTTAGTAGTAGCAGAGACAAGCTTTTTGTACAAGCTATTAGTATAAGATGCACACAATTTCTAATTTCAAAGAGGCGTAACTCCCATATTTCTAGACCTGCTCTGCCATTGGCGATGCAGGTAAAATGAATAAAGCAAAAATCAACCATCATAACTGTCTCACACAATTGTCTTCAATAAATGCCAATGCATTAGTAATGTCTTTACCAGTCATCAATAGGAAGTGATCTTTTTCTCATTTATCAGAAACCAATTCTATAACCCAATATGTATATCATACAGCCCATCAACAACAAGTTTACTCTAACCATCTTCCGTGACAGCCCTACATTTCATTTAACTCAATACTCTCAAGAAGCATTAAAACTCAAATACCAATTCCATAAACAATTGATACAAATGAATGATTATTTCAATATCTAACAATATCAACAAATCAAAGTATATGAATTAATTTGGATTTACTTTTTTGAGATGTGACAAGCAACTGGCTATGAAGATACGGACCACGTAACGCAGCCTCATTTTTATAACGGACCATGCATAATCATAATGAAAATAGGCGTTTTTTGGCATCGAGCCAACTTTTAGTTCAAAGTCCTACATATTTTGACATGTAATAAAAAATAAATGAGACTATTCAAAAATCATTTTTGTAAATATATTGATAAAAAAGCAATTGTCTATAAGAATCTATTTACTTTTTACCTTCATGACCAATGTTTAAAAAAGTTATTAAACCATATTTTTGGTAGTTCTTTTTACTCAAACTTGAGGAACAATTTTTGAACAAACTACACAGACCTTATGATCCGGTGAACACAAATGAGGCTTTGGATACAAAAATAAAAAGTAATTTAAAAAGTTGTGCAGCATTGCTTCACAAAGATTAAAAGTGTGCGCTCAATATTTTATAAGCTCCGGAAAATGCCCTAAAATCATGTCTCAATTGTAAACATCGCACAATAAAACTGGGTCACGTTTTATGATTTATTTGCTGAAGGAACATCCGGAAATATGTAACACAGCCTTAGTCAATTAGCATCTCTAGTGCATATGAACGTGAGTGCTGTTACAGAGGCGAGTTGATCAAGATACCAATATCCAAACCGAATGTGAATAGAAATTAAATTTGGGTTTTGAAAAAGAAATATGAAGATTATAGCTAAATGTTACATGCAAAAGACTTCAAAGTAAGTGTCACTGTTTAGAGTTAGGGTTTTATATGACTACTGTTTGA